>JACDJE010000442.1:610174-675290 GCA_016647715.1 Pavo muticus | reverse complement strand
AAAAAAAAAAAAAAAAACAGTAGGGGTGGAAAATGCGAATATAAGAAAACAGACAAGAAAATTCTCATCATTCAATTGTATTTCAAAGCAGAAAAGAAGAATGGAAGAAAAATGATTGAATTAAAGTATTCATTTGTATTCCAAAGTCAGATTCACCAGGAAAAAAATCTGATTTAAATCTAAATTAAGAAAAAGTTATCAAGGGAAATTTCAAGAAGGAAAATCTGAAGGTTAAAAAAGTGATTATTCTCCTACCTGTTCCTTCTTATGGTGAGCAAAACCAGTACAGATGATCTGAAGAATATGTGACTTAAATAGTCTCATGATCTCTGAGCTGCCTGAGCCTGTACAATATGATTTATAGACAAGGAGAGTACAAAATTACTTGAACAGACCACCCTGGTAGGTATACTACATTTCGTCCAAAGCAATATTTCCCAAAATACTTCCTGTAGCTCAGGTTTATGTGGTGGTAAATGCCAAACAGAGAAAAGGAAATGTGTCTGCAGCTGGCATCCAACTAGTGCACGGATTCCAGCACTAGTAGATATCTGGAAGACTGAACCTTACGTTTGTTGAAAACAGCTGGGCAAATTCCTGGAAAGAAGTCCCTACCATGCTTTTAAGCATAAAACTACAACTTCTGCAATTTTTTGCTCAGTAACACAGTGAGATGAATATTCTTAGTATCTGGAAAAATACATGAGGATAGCATCTTCATACTCTTATCATGTTGTATAGTGTTAAAAATTAGCCACAATCAGCAAGAGCACATTTCCTATATTCCTAAGGAAAGCTGTTCTCATATGTTAAATTGAAAATGTTCATAATGTCCACATTTCTTTTAGGGATGAGGTCAAAAACTGGTTGTAGTTGTGCCAAAAGACTTAGTGTTGCTTTTAGTTTCAAATACCTAGTTGTTTACTAAACTCACTTGAAATATTAAAATGACCTCCATTCACTCCCTTTGCTTACGAAAGGAAAAAAGAAAATTACCTGGAACTGGCCATTACAAAAATTACTTGCAAGACATTTTCATTTGATAGCTGTATTTTCCATCACATTATCTTTTTTTGTTGTTGTTGTTGACACATTTCCTAGATTTTAAACTTGGATGTTACTCTATCAAAAAAGCTCATACTGTCACAGCAGGTATGGTGGCAGAATGCAGAATCACTTATGGGGGCAATTGTTGTATTGAAAAATGTACCTTTGCTAGAAAAGGCATTTAGTTTTGTAGTCTGCTTGTCCATAAATTATCTTGTGTGGTCTCAAGCACCTCAGAAAACAGATTGAAATCTCCTTCGCTTCCTTTACTAGAATAGTAATGTTTGCATTGCTGTTGTTGACTTGTCTCAGCCGTTCTAGTCAAAGCCTGTATTTTCAGTTAAGAGACTTAACTGAATCTCTGTATTCAGCCTGAACTGAAGTCCAGTAATAACATGCTGGTTAAGAATATTACTGTCACTACTTTTCACATGAGAGAGAGTATATTGTTATTCCAGCTGATCATAAAGAGCAGTAGTCCAGTCTAGCTGATATTCAAGAATATTTTGGTTTGTCCATGTGGTAGATATGTTTTCAGCCAGAACTGGAGTCTCAGAAGCAAATTTCAAACCTCACAGTGCAGAAAATCTATAGTACAGATGGCCTTTCCTGCATTCCCTTAAAAACAAAGAAGAGACTGAATTGTTCTGGTTGACACTGTTTTCAGTGTAAGCCACAGAGTCATTAGTGACTGGGAAACACATTCTGCTACTATCATCACTTCAGAAACATTTTATTTCGGCAGTACTGGAGTTATCAGAAAGCTTGAATTGTCTAAATGAGCAACGAAGAAAGAACAATTGTGCCCCTATTTGAAATATGTTATATCTCAATGCCATGGTGAACTTTTTAAACTGTTAAGAGTTTAATAAACACCCTTAGCTTATGATCAAACACTGTATGGTAAATTAAATATTTAGAAGCATGTTTTAACGCATTGTGTACTTTCTACTTTAAGTCCAGAAAGATATACTGAATTTGCCATATCAGACTCAAACTTTAAAGTTTCAAGCTAATAGCATCACTTCCTCGCAGGAAAACACCCGTTCCATTAACTATACAAAAGTATAATCTGATCTGACAAATTATTTTTGTTATTTTTATTTATAAACATCCCAAACACTCACAGGCTTCAGCACAGAACTTTGAAGAACTTATTTTGTCCCTGTACTGTTTTCCTTTCTGCCTGATCTTGTAATATCTATGTCTTGCCTTTTTGACAAAAATACTTGAGGGCTATTTATTGAAATCACTGACTAAGTCTTGGATTTCTGGCATAGTTATAGAACAGAAAGGAAAATTCACATCTTAACCGACTATGTTAAAAACTTTTGCATGTCACAAAAAGCAGAATGAAAAAAGTTTAGTCCAGACTGAGAAGAAAAAAAAAAAAAGACAGAAAGGAAAAAATAAGTTTAGGATAATTTCTGGGAACTGGAGAGAAAAGAGGAAGCAGCCTCTGCCTGAGATGTATAGACTCATTAGTGAAAAAAAAATTTTTGTGGAGTAACTGGACTTTGACAGTGGCACAAACACTAATGGGTTTGTTTATAGGAAGCCAAGAAGTCAGAAAATATCTTCCAAAATTTATCTGAAATATAAGCTCTTATCACAAAATATCAATCTGAAATAATGGGATAGAGTGGTCTACAGAGAAGGAAGAAAAGAACTTGTATTTAGGATGACAGTTCTTGAAAATCCTAGACTCAAGCAAGACATGAAGATTAGTAGATGGTACAGATTATACCGTCAGTTCATCTGGAAAACGCAGGACTAAAATAGCAATTTAAGAACAACAGATAACGTAGTCTTCCTGGAAGAAATCTTACAGGGTGTCTAATTTTTTTTTCTTGCTTTGCACACTGAAAAACACAAATAACATTCCACATAATTTATTTAGAAATAGTGTTTCAATATGTTCTCCAAAAGGAAGAAAATCCTATCATTAATAATCAGTAGGTCTTCATATTGTAAGAGCAAATTGCTTCAGTGAGCAAAAATTTGAGAAAATTTAAAGCATGACTCTGGATGCCGCCACATCTCTGCCTTCCAAGAGACATTTAGTCCACCTTGGGCTCATCCCGGAGGTGCAGCTCCTTAAGAGACACTTAAGCATATACCTAGTCCTGAAGTCTGTACTAGGGCTTGCTCTTCAGTGCAATTAAGCATTTGCAAGGCTTTGAAGTTATTCCTCAGTATCTCTACACTTCAGTGTACTTGTTAATAGCTCTTACTTAATTTGTAAGGGGAGGATGCCAGGTTATGGAAAAAAATGTTTAAATAATAATAGACATTGAGAAAAGGAATCTTATAAGATTATCTAAGCCTATAAATTGATTTTACTTAAATGTAAATGCTTTGAAACCAATGGAATTAAATTACGTGAATAAAATTAGGCTGATGCTTATACAATTCCTGAATTAGAATCCTGTAGGAGTGACTGTTCTCTCAGAAATGTAAAAGGTTATTTAATCCCTGAAGGTTAAAACCCTGCCAAATTATATGTAAATTGAAAGGAAAAAATAATGTGTCACTAGTTATTTCTGTTTGTCTTCACGAACATCTTAAAGGCAGGTGTGTTTTCACATGATTTCAAAATAACATCTTGTCTGCTTTCTGACACGGGCACTGGTAAGAAAAACTGTGAGCACCATCAGAACACCACAGCCACACAACAGCGCACCGCACCAGGTATGAAATAGGATACATTCAACTGCAAAGTCTGCAGGAGGTTGGTGGAAGAAAAGATACACGAGAGGGCTTGGGCTAGCTTCCAGAGCCAGCAGCATGGATCAGCTGCCTTCGACCTGCCCAGTCTGATGAGTCCAGACAATCCCAGCACCTTGCCAGGCCTTTCACTTGCTGGCTTTTGATGACTGCTCTTTCAGAGAGAACACTAGAGAAATATGCAAAAAATAGACCAAAGTTCATTAAGCAGACATCTGGTTCGTTAATTATAACAACACTGGGGAGTACAGAGGTGTATTTTTAAAGGTGTTTTAGTTCTGAGCTCTGCTGGAAGTCAGCTCCTTAAAAAGTCTTAAACGTCATTGGAAAAAAGATGCCCACCACCTCTGTGGCAGCTGATCCTCCTTCTATTGATAAGCATTTCCAGACAGCTTTTCTTAATCATGTATTTTTCCTCACTTTCCAGTTTAGCTTACTCTCCTCTGTTATCACTGATTAAGACCTTGTTGTTTTAATTATTCCTGAGTCTTCATGAGCAAATCTAGACACAGCCTCTTAAATTATCACTGATATGGCCCTTTCAATAAATGCTCATTAAAAAGCCATGGCATCACATGGCAAGTAGCTGCATATTCTTTCTCTGATGTTCTCCAGAGTTAAGTGAGACTCGGGGAATATTCTCGGAAATACACGTGCTGAAATCATAAGTCAGAGGACAGATTCTTTACGATGATGAGATGACAGCTATCAGATCAACTCTGGACAAAAGAAAAAAAAAAAAGGCTATTTTTCAAGAGATTTATAAAGGGTCTTTATATCACAAAAGCACAAAGTAATAAAAAGCACAGAATAAAAGAAAAAGATTTTATCATGGCTGCTCTGGTATTCTTTCTTGTCCACGTTAAGATTTTATTTTGTTTTTGTCTAACACATGTCTACCATTCTTCCATGGTGCAGCTCATTACATTTTTAAAAGATGCCTTCTCCAGCAGCTAATTGAGCTTTATCGATGTGAGTGAGCCAGTATCTGTCACTGACAGCCTGCAGAAGGCCATTTCTTCAATTGCCTGAAAAGACGAAAGAGTCAGACATGACGAACGGCAGTCTGGAATACCTGGCAGCAAGCCTATTAGCGCTGCAATGCCGAAGATGCACAAATAAATTACTTACATAACATACACTCACTTCATTTCTGTCACGAGGCTCACCGTCCTGAAACAAAAGTAGGAGCTATAATTTTTCTCCCCATCACAGCTTGTCAGAGCCTTTGAAAGTTAGATATATTATTTATTCTATCTGAGACATAATTACTAGCATTCTTACTCTGTTTTGTGAAGTGAGCTTCCTTTTCACTCCTTGTGTAACTTCATTGGAACGAGACCTCAGCCTCTCACAAGCCACACTTCATCTCAACAGCTTCTCTATATGGTACACAGAATGGCAGAGGGGAGGAAGAATCAGCCCAGATGGGTCTATTTCCTTCTGTAGGGTAATCTGCTTGGGTTCCTTTCTGCCCCTGAATTTTTCTGCCTTAAGTATGGCAGGGATGATAGTGGACAGTCATCCAAAAAATGACAAAATAGGCCTCAGGGAAGTAGTAATGAAATAAAAAAATATCTTTTGTGTTCAGGCTATAAGTAAATCCAGCCAGGATGTTACCGGCCTTCTGCAGATATACCAGGGGTTCTNAAGTTTAAAAAACGAGTTACCATGATACAATATATGCTGCCTATTTGTAAACTTAAATTATTAAGTTCATAAGGTCTAGCTCTGAGGAGACGCATGTTTCTAATGACTATTAACCAGTAAGATTTTAACAGATAGCACAGGACACAGCCCTTCCAATCACATGCATTGTTCCTGTAGTCTTGTTGACAGCAGTAAAGAGTATGACAGAAGACTCAACAAAGATAAAATTTCATGATAAAATATTATTGCTACTATTTTCCAGTACTTAAAGAAATCATGGAATTATAGAATCATAGAATTCACAGAACGGCCTGGGTTGAAAAGGACCACAATGATCATCTAGTTTCAACCTCCCTGCTATGTGCAGGGTCGCCAATCATTAGACCAGGCTGCCCAGGCCACATCCAGCCTGGCCTTAATGCCTCCAGGGATGGGGCATCCACAACTTCCTTGGGTAACCTGTTCATGTGCATCATCCTGTGAGTGAAAAACTTTCTCCTAGTATTTAACCTAAACCTCCCCTGTCTTAGTTTAAAACCATCCCCAGAGCCTTCTCTTTTCCAAGTTAAACAAGCCCAGTTCCCTCAACCTTTCCTCATAGGAGAGGTGCTCCAGCCCTCTGATCATCTTAGTGGTCCTCCTCTGGACCTGCTCCAAGAACTCCATGTCCTTCTCTTACTGGAGGCCCCAGGCCTGGATGCACTACTCCAGATGGGGCCTCACAAGAGCCAAGTAGAGGGGGACAATCACCTCCCTCTCCCTGCTGGCCACCCCTTTTTTAATGCAGCCCAGAGCACAGTTGGCCTTCCGGGCTGCAGGCACGCACTGCTGGCTCATGTCCAGCTTCTCGTCCACCAGGACCCCCAAGGCCTTCTCCACAGGCCTGCTCTCAAGGAGATCTTTCCCCAGTTTGTATAAATACCTGGGATTGCCCTGACCCAAGTGTAGCACCTTGCACTTGGCCTTATTGAACCTCATTAGGTTTTCATGGGCCCACTTCTCCAGCCTGTCCAGATCCCTCTGGATGGTTTCCCTTCCTTCCAGTACATCGACTATACCACTCAGCTTGGTGTCATCTGCAGACTTGCTGAGTGTGCACTCGATGCCATCATCTATGTCATTGATGAAGATGTTGAAGAGCACCGGTCCCAAGACAATGACAATGTAATATTCTGTAAAACAACTGTCTTTTATCATTGAGCCTTTTTTGATACTGGAAAAGCACCAGAATGTTTTTGCTATAAACTGCTACAAAATCTTTGGATGACAACATACCTATGGACTTAGCCAACATACCCTATGTTTTTGTCACTATATTTATCTGGCAAAAAACTGCAGCATATCAGTCCAAACCTGGTATCTGACCTTTCTGATTTTTGTGACAAGTTCATATATAAATGCAGCAATGAACCAACACTAGACCAATCTTAGAACCATAGTATCATAGAACCACCAAAGCTGGAAAATACTTCCAAGATCATCTAGTCCGACTGCCTGCCTACCACCAATATATCCTCACTAAACAATGTCCCTTAGTACCACATCTACACATTTCTTAGACACCTCCATGGGCAGTGACTCTACCAGCCCCCTGAGCAGCTTCTTCCAGTGCCTGACTACTCTTTCGGGAAAGTTTTCCCTAGTATCCAATCTGAACCTCCCCTGGCTCCACTTGGGGCCATTCCATCCAGTGTCCTATCTCTAAGTATTTTTCTTCCAGTTTGGATTCTTATTCATTTATCACAGCTCAACATAACTGGATTTGAAAGCACCCAAATTCTAAAACAGAGCACATGACTATATAATGAATCATACATCCAAAACCAAGATGTTTATATGCTGCCATCACAGCCTTAAAAAGCTTCAAGGTGTCTTAGGGGATTGTACACATGCAGATAAACAGACAGACAGACAGATACACACACACACGCACACGAGAGTTAATACAATGGTACTACCATGGCTCTTGGGAGCCATGCCCTGCCCAATTGTAGTGTGAATTTCAGTAGTATTCATGTGATTTCTGCGACTGTTAAGAGTGAAAGCAATCTCCAGAAGCCATCTGATCCAGCCCCTGCTCAAGCAGGGTACCCAGGACCACATCCAGGCAGCTTTTGAAGATCTCCATGGAGGAGACTCCATAATTTCACTGGCAACCTGTGCCCCTTGCTCCATCACCCACACAGTAATGGGTGGATCTGGAGGCTCNTCTTCATGAGCAAATCTAGACACAGCCTCTTAAATTATCACTGATATGGCCCTTTCAATAAATGCTCATTAAAAAGCCATGGCATCACATGGCAAGTAGCTGCATATTCTTTCTCTGATGTTCTCCAGAGTTAAGTGAGACTCGGGGAATATTCTCGGAAATACACGTGCTGAAATCATAAGTCAGAGGACAGATTCTTTACGATGATGAGATGACAGCTATCAGATCAACTCTGGACAAAAGAAAAAAAAAAAAGGCTATTTTTCAAGAGATTTATAAAGGGTCTTTATATCACAAAAGCACAAAGTAATAAAAAGCACAGAATAAAAGAAAAAGATTTTATCATGGCTGCTCTGGTATTCTTTCTTGTCCACGTTAAGATTTTATTTTGTTTTTGTCTAACACATGTCTACCATTCTTCCATGGTGCAGCTCATTACATTTTTAAAAGATGCCTTCTCCAGCAGCTAATTGAGCTTTATCGATGTGAGTGAGCCAGTATCTGTCACTGACAGCCTGCAGAAGGCCATTTCTTCAATTGCCTGAAAAGACGAAAGAGTCAGACATGACGAACGGCAGTCTGGAATACCTGGCAGCAAGCCTATTAGCGCTGCAATGCCGAAGATGCACAAATAAATTACTTACATAACATACACTCACTTCATTTCTGTCACGAGGCTCACCGTCCTGAAACAAAAGTAGGAGCTATAATTTTTCTCCCCATCACAGCTTGTCAGAGCCTTTGAAAGTTAGATATATTATTTATTCTATCTGAGACATAATTACTAGCATTCTTACTCTGTTTTGTGAAGTGAGCTTCCTTTTCACTCCTTGTGTAACTTCATTGGAACGAGACCTCAGCCTCTCACAAGCCACACTTCATCTCAACAGCTTCTCTATATGGTACACAGAATGGCAGAGGGGAGGAAGAATCAGCCCAGATGGGTCTATTTCCTTCTGTAGGGTAATCTGCTTGGGTTCCTTTCTGCCCCTGAATTTTTCTGCCTTAAGTATGGCAGGGATGATAGTGGACAGTCATCCAAAAAATGACAAAATAGGCCTCAGGGAAGTAGTAATGAAATAAAAAAATATCTTTTGTGTTCAGGCTATAAGTAAATCCAGCCAGGATGTTACCGGCCTTCTGCAGATATACCAGGGGTTCTGTGCAAAAAAAAAAAAACCAAAACAAACTATATTCACTGGTTAGAAAAAGCTAATCTCAACAGCAATTTGCCACTAACAGGTATACTCAAACTATGCATATACCACAGAACAGACATGACCTGCATTTCCATGCTGGTATGGTGGTTTCACTAAGGAAAAGCTAAGACTTTTCCAAGGCACTCTGTCAGTGGTGCTGTAAAGTCCTCACACTCACCCAAGGTGTTAGTCTGCAAACAGTGTCCACATGCACTGAGGACCAACTTTGGTTTTCTATGGATGAGACCCTAAAACTACTCACTACTGACATCTCTGGACTAGAAGACATCACTATTCTGTACAGCATTTAAATACAAGATCAGTTTCTGCAGAATTAATTCAGTGCCTTATGACTTTGTTCAGGTAGGGCCAAAGAAAGCTTTTAGGGCATTTATGATTTTTGTAATATATTGCCTGATCTCTCAACATTACAAGAAACTTGGCTACATATGAAGCAGATGTATTTTTCAAGCTTTAAGGCTTTCATCTCCAAACTTCCAGCATTTCACAGAGATATCTCTGGACCATTCAAAAAGCTGAAAGAAATCAGCCCACAAAGCAATGACATAACCCACTGAAATATGTACACCCGGAGATCGTTTGAAAGGAGAGCTTTAGCTTGAAACATAAATGTAACTTTATTTATCCATTGCTTTTTCCACCTAGGAAAAAAATGTGTACAACTCAAAAAGAATCCCTCTTCCCTGGGGAGTTTTGCAGAGGGAATGCATAAAAGCTTTACAGACACGTTCAAATCTGTACCTCACACCATAGTATGGCTTCTCTATGGATCCATTTCCAGATTTGCCACTGACCTTGCAAATCTCACACTCACTTCACCTTCCCGCCCCAAATCTGACCATCAGTTGTTCAGTTACCAGGCAGAAATTTCCGCTACTCTACCATCAGATTAGCATGCTCTAAACTTTTTCATGTCAGACTTAGCAGCAACATCATTTATTGATGTGTGCTGAAAGGCAACAGAGGGAAGGGAGAAACCTGCTGTTAACAGTATGAAATCAAGCACCATGCCAGCTGTGGAATATAAATTAGAGCACATACTGTGTCAGATTCACCCAGAATGAAATCCCACTGACATCAGTAACACTGTGCTGTGTAAAACATCAAGGAGACCAGGCATAACTCTTCTTGATTTTCCATTTTACTTATGAAACAAGATAACAATTTACTTTTGTGAAGAGATAACATGCATAACATACATAGTAGGTCTAGAGTGACGATCTATGCAGCAGAGTATACAAGTCCAGTATAACCAAATGTTCAAGCTAATCTGTCACTAATGAGCATGCAAGAGCTCACACAGCATAATTAACTGTCAGGTTACTCACCTATCGTTGTGCCTGCAAGGAAGTTGGATTGACAAGAGAAAAAGCAGCTGTCTCACTGATAGCCAGAGAGGTACAGGTGGGCTTCAGTGGCTCTGTTTCACACTCAAATTAGAGAAAAGGAATCTTACTTTCACATCCTCAGAACACAGGTGGTCTTGTTCTGTCCTTCTAATGGCAAGTGCATTGGCTCTTGCACTTTGAATTGTGTACAAGGCTTGCAAGGCTAAAGGTTCACTGGGAGAAAGGAAATGAGGTTTGCATTCAGGAGTTGCTGACTCAGTGAAAGAGCAGAGCCCTTTCTTCTGTTTTTCTATCTTAATTTTACTATATTTGGTGCTAACTCAAGTTAAATCTCCTGCGAGGATGTAAAAAACTCAAAGAACAGCAGCTGAAAGAGGTCCAGGCCAGTTCTGTCCTGTGAGACAGATGGGTTCTATAAATTACCTAGATGTTTAGATCAAACATAGTAGGATCACATCTGGGTATATTTCTAAAGGTTTCAGTGCAAAGGACTAGAAAAAGGGAGCTGGTGTAGCTGCCAAATTCCATGCTCTGCCTCCCACCTAATCTGGGCACAGCACTTGCTATGCATGCCTCGGTTTCTCCATTTAAAAGGCAATGAAATCTTCTGGTTATTTTGAATTGTCACACAGATCCATGTTTTATCCTTGAGATCCATGTTTTAACTTCTTTAGTTTCATTTAGGGCCAACACAGTGTCAAAGCTTCTTGCCTAGAATTAGTAAACTGTGTTTTTAAACTGTGTATGGTCATAGAATCATAGACGGTCATAGAATCACAGAATCATAGATCACAGTATGGTAACACACACTACTGGCCTTTGGCTAGCACTGCAGCTGTGGGGTGAAAGAAATGATTTCTAATGCCTTATCTTCAAAAACACAAGATTATAATCAGGGTGGCACCAGTTGAAGGTCCTCGGATTTTTGTGCCTTGCATGATGTTACAGTTCAAGAGGATGTAAGATTAAACTCTGCTTTCCTACCTCTATCAGACACACATGACAGGGATGTACAAATCTGTCCATTACAGAAATTAAACCCATGGTTCTGTCAGCAAAAAGTAGGTTTATAAGCTCAGTTGTGAATGTTTCCATGTATTATTTCCAGACAAGCAGGTATGTAAATTCTCATTACCTCAGCAGGTATGTCATCCTTATGTAAAGATCTCCAAAACTTCAGTCCCATAATTTCAGGATGCATGGAAATATTTCCCTTTGTGCATTTAAAAAGCCTTTGCCTTATAATTTCAATGAAATTTGCAGCAATAATGGAGAATAATAAATGGGAAACAAAGGCATCAACCCTCAGGAATCCTCAGTATCACCTCATGGGAAATTCTTCCTTTATTTGCTTAAAAAGCTTCAAGCAATGTGCAGCCTCAGCATCATTTATACTTGTAATCTGAACTGTCTCATTTCCTTCTTTTCATTGTTTGATACTTGAAAATTTTAAAAAGTTTTTTTTTTAATGTTTTATTAGCTGTGCATTCTCTTGTACAGGCACAGTTACATAAGGTCTCTTCAGTTTAAAGCAGAGAAAGTAACTTGCACTTGGAGTGTGGTCAGCTTGACAAAGTGGGACAAAACATCAAAAATGCATTACAGTAAAGAATATTAAAAACAGACAGTGCTGTGTATGATGCTGAGCTTTCAGTTACCACAGTCTGACTTAACAAGGTCACATTTCCAGATCCCCACATCTCTCTCATGCAAGCTGTGATACAATGTCTGTGCACTTAAATGAGAGAACACCAGAAAACTAACCCCTTTTTGGTGATTGAGGGATGAATTATGGCTGAAATGAGTAAGGAAATTGAACGTGTTTGATTTTTCAGTGAGTTATCTAGGCTAGTATAAATTCATAAAACTGAATCCGAAAAAAAAACAATAAACAACACACTCTAAGAAAATAAAACTGCAAAGAAGTGGTTTGTGCCATGAGCTACCATTTCCATAGGTACAACTACAACATGTTTTGTGGGGATGACGTTTTTCCATGTGATTCAAAGAACCCCTTGCCCATTTGAAGCACATACTCCTATTTAAAACAAACCTCCGTCGACAGACTGAGCTCATAGAGTAGTTACAATAAAACTAAAAGGCCTTGTGGAAAAGATTACAGCTCATTTAGAAACTGAGAGTGAGACAGGGAAATGAATAATAGAGCAAAGGAGGAAACTGTTAACCTTTCAAACTTTTATAAATCTAACCCTGGTAATCTAGCTGGGTGCTCAATCATTTTCCAATATATGTTTTAAATGAATTTTCAACATGTTTAGAAGACATAGCGCTATCTAAGAAAACATTATTGCTTTAGATCCATGCAACTAATTTATACTTCTATTTATTATTTGCATACTGAGTATACAACAGTAGGCTTTTGGTCAGCATAAAACATAGTTTGCCTTACGAGTTATTTATACAGTGGAGCAGATGCATTTTATGTTAATCAGATATAGTCAGTAATCATCACTGTTAAAGGGCAGAAAACTGTTCACAGTTACATAGATGGAAACATCTGAAACACTGCATTTTCTTCAAAATTTATTAATGGAGAAAAAGTGAGTTACCTCAAGAGTTTCATGTAGGAATGCGAGTAACTGTTTCTGAAGTACATTTCTATTAGAGACTATTTAATTCATCTGTGATATCACTGTCTCATCTTTTTGCTACCAATTACATACAACCATTTTTAGTATCATTTTCAGAACCCATCAGCATGCAACTAACAGAAGGACAATGGTTGAGAGACTACACCAACATCACGATGAAGTCATTGGTAGAGGGATGATGGCTATAAGCACCTCCATGGGCTCAGTTCAGGACCTATTGATAGGTAGACAAAGGGAGAGCAATTGGAAGCCTGAGAAAGCTCTGAAATAAAGCTCTGAATATAAAATAAACAAAATAAAACAAAACAAAACAAAACAAAACAAAGCTCCGCTGCCCCAGGTCAGCAGCAGTAGATGGGGCTGAGACATGGAGCAACACACCACAAGGACAGAGGAGGCACTGGAGAAAGGACCAGGAAATTCTGGCATGCCTTATTCACAATGTGATGGACAGCAGGGAAAGGGAGAAGTGTGTCAAGGCTGGTGTCCTGCAGCATTCTGCTGGAGAACAGTGAGATAGAAAACAGCATTAATTTTATTAATCACAGGAAACAAGTGGTGCAAGAGAACGTAAAACCAGGAGAGAGCAGTGGCGGCGGGCACAGCTCCTCTCTGCAGGCACTCAGAAAGCAGAGGGTGATTGATTACATCAGTGAGCACTGAGATCAAATGAGATGGATTGGAAGTTTCAAATAAAGCTCTGGGGATACCTGCTTCTTGCTTGGGGGTCATGAGACAAACTGAGTGATGGATAGGGTCAATTCCAGCACTGACTTCTTGTAAGAACAGGTCAGAGTGATGTGATTTACAGAGTTTTATGCAGTTTCACTTACACTTTTTCCATCAGTACTTTTAATAATGCAACTCTCCAACTAATGGGTCAGATTCGCTATTTGTTTCTGAATTGTGCAATTGTAACCCCTCTGTGTCTGTGAAGACAGTCATTTCCAGAGACTGTGTTCCATGATATGCTTACCACCACTAAAAATAAGCTGGAATTGGACTACTACTCTTGGCTCTATGCGAAGAACAGTCTTTGTATCACAGTGGTACATGCTGTTGTTCTTACTGTAAATGGGAAAATGAGAAGAGTAAGCCTAATGATCTTGCACAGCTTTGATCCAAACAGAAGGACAACTGTCAGGTCACTTTGTTGTTGTGTCTGGCACAAGATCAGTTTTGCAGGCCTCTGGACACTTCTGCAATGCCAATAATAATTGGATAAAATAACCATATGCATAATTTGTGTGTGTTACCCTTCAGCTCACAGAAAACAATGCAAGCTCTCCTGAGGCTTCTAAATCGGATTCTTGACTGGGAAACAAAGTTATTTTGCAATTATTTCCAAAGGCACTTCAGCTCAAGCTTTAGAATATTTTGTGCTATTTCTTTTTGGCTCTGACAAATGTTTTCTTCATTGTTGAAAATAATTCAAGTTAACAAAGAAGCCAATGTACGGAGCTTTTGCAAATGGATGTATCTATGTAAAGCTGGGTTTAATCACTTATTGATTCATCCAAGTTCCTCTACTCTGCCTTCCAAAGCAGTTTTAATACTGTAAAGGAAAGAAAAATATCAAAGCTATGGTCCTAATGGCAAAGTCATTTGCAGTGATCAACTACCATTCATATGCATTTGATGAAAAATGACTTATAAATGGTGATTTCATCAAGAAGATAAAGTACTTGTAGTTACATTTTGACACGCAGAAAATATTGCAATCTGATTGTGGTTTTCATAATGCTTACCCAAGTTTCTGAAAAAGACTTTCAGGTTCCTCTTCCATACAGCTTTATCCACATACTAGGTACATTTGGCACATTTAGAAACACATTTCCCATATCTTCTTTGCTATCAATTACATTAATTTACCTGAGAGGTGACTCTGCTCTGTGATTTCATGAAGCACTACGGAATTAAGGGAATAATCCTCTTTGAATCTGTGTTTCTGTAGCCAGGGAAAGATGTATGACTGCAGTATGCTGCAGGATCAAACCCTCAGCTCTGCCCTTATACTAAGGTTATGGCTCTGAATATCCTTCCAGCATGCAAATGACAATCAATTCCAGTAGGATAACAAAATCTAAAATAATACACAAATTTCTCAGTGCTTGATAAGCTCCCTAAAAAAGAATTGGTTATTTGCTAACCTCTGCCAATTATCATTTTATTCTGTAATAAGTAAATGAGATCCTGTAAGCCACAGTGGAGGTAAATGTGAGGAAAGCACATGGGGCAGAGGGAAGAGAGAGAGGCATTCAGGAGATGAATGATGTGACAGTTTCATCCAGCATTCTGAAGAACAGTTTTTTACTGTAGGCAAAGTCAGTTGAGGGACTTGAAGAACTTTACACAAAAGGAAATGTCAGTCTGCACCCAAACAAGCAGAAATTATGATGAAATTACCTTCACTTAGCAACAATTCCAAAGAATATATGTTTGCTTGGTTTATTTCACTTTATTTCTAACCATGCTGATGCAGGTGAAGAGCATGTTTTCTCTCCAAGAGTATACCACAGGGATGAGGAAAACTGAATTCAAGGCCCAGTTTTGTTACAGGCATTCCAAGTGAACTTTAAGTCATTATATTTCCTCATAGTTTAATATTTAATTCTAAAACATTTTGTATTTAAATTGCATATGGTATTTAAATACTGTGATTGGTGCAGATTATAACTTCTGATCCCTGCTCCCAGCTGAGGCTGCATGGTGTATCCACAGTGCAAAATGCCATGTCTGCCAGCTCACCTGCACATGGGGTAAGAAAATCCACAAGAGGGCCTAGGGCAAGCACATTGATGTCAACACTGTCTGCTCTTACACGTACACCTGCCTACCCTTACTTTGCAGAACACAGAAAGTAATTTTTAGTCATTTAGCTGACTGGCATTAAATGTATTTTACCCCCTAAGCTAGGCTCTGAATAATACAATTTTCAAGGGGGTGCGAGTGGTGTCACAAGCCATGTCAGACTTATATTAAGATCAAGAGAAACCAAGAGAAAGAGAGAGAAATAAGAAAAGAAGAATATAAATATTTGCTGACTGCATTATTGAATATAATTATTAGGTGGTGAGCATTCATTCACTAGAAAAAAAACAACTATGAAACCAAAGAAACCTCTGCCAGTAAATATCCAGAACTCAGAACATTGCAAAGCCTCTGCTTCCTGCCTCCAAAAGCTTCAGACAATTCACAAATGTGCCAGCATTTACAGTAATTTAGCAGACCCCATCTGAGAAGGCATCATGGCCCAGCTTTGAAGAGGCTGGATTGTAAACCTTAAAGCCGTGATGTGCCTTAGGGAACAATTACTGTTGTGCCATGAAATAAATAAAAGAAAAACTGTGGTGTGATGAAACTCTGTCTGATGCTGTTTCCATTTCTGAAAGTTTAGAGAAAGGAAGATTCTATTCTGAGGGATTTTTGCTTATATACAATGATCTATTTAGCAATATTATCATGCAGCTATGGGAGATGCATGCAACCTATTTTAAAACTGGCAGCAGAGATGAAGAGCTGCAAGCTATTTTCAGCATGATATAGACTTACTGAGTCCACTCACAGATCTGCAGTATGGACTCAGGTACACAAAAGCACAAGATCACATTTCTGTGGAAGAAGGCAATGAATGTAACATTTCCTTGCATCTGAAGTAATAAAACCTAGCACAGTTAGAAAAAGGAGAACCAGTCTGTAGATTTTGTTTTTATAATTTTTAGGACACATATAATAACAATACTCATAAAGACCAGCTTATGACAGTATGCATTGCAACAAAACTACCCTTCCAATCCATGGTCTTTCATTCTAAATTATACAGAAATTAGCCTTGGTTGCTTTACAGGACTCTCTTCCTTCAGTCTCATTTACCAAAGGCATTAAAAGACAACCAACTTTCCAACAAGTGTGTTTTATGTGTTATGTGGCTGTGGGGTGACCTCACTGCAGCCTTGCGGTACCTAAATGGAGCCTACAAGCAGCAGGGGAGGGTAGATAATAGCAGGATAAGGGGAAATGGTTTTAAGTTGAAGGAAGGAAGATTTAGGTTGGCTGTTAGGGCAAGTTCTTTACCATGAGAGTGGTGAGGTGCTGGAACAGGTTGCCCAGAGAGGTTGTGAATGCCTCATCCTTGGAGGTGTTCAAGGCCAGATTAGATGGCTTGCTGGACAACCTGGTCTCGTATTAGATATGGAGGTTGGTGGCCCTGCCTGCAGCAGAGGGGTTGGAGATTTACTCCCATTACATTTACTCCCATTTTTAAGAGAGAAAGGAAGACCCGGGGCTGGTGAGCCCCACCTCCGTACCTGGGAAGATCATGGAGCAGATCCTCCTAGAAGCTATGTTAAGGCACATACAAGGCACAAAGAGGTGATTCGAGACAGTCAGCATGGCTTCACCAAGGGCAGATCTTGCCTGACCAATCTGGTGGCCTTCTGTGATGGAGTGACTGTTTCGGTGGACGGGGGAAGGGCAATGGATGTCATCTATCTGGACCTCTGCAAAGCCTTTAAGTGGTCCCTCACCACATCCTTCTCTCTAAATTGGAGAGGCATGGATTTGAAGGATGGACTGCTCAATGGATTAGGAATTGGTTGGCTGGATGCAACCAAAGGGTTGTGATCAATGGTTCTATGTCTGGGTGGAGGCCGTGTCCCTCAGGGGTCAGTCTTGGGTCCAGTGCTGTTCAACATCTCCATGAATAACATAGATGATGGCATCGAGTGCACCCTCAGCAAGTTTGCAGATGGCACCACGCTGAGTGGTGCAGTGTGCCATTTGGAATAAACTGAATAAAGGCATATACTAATAGGACAGTCAGAAGTCCACTTTAGAGAAAAATGGTTTTCAAAACATATCACGTTCATGGCCTTCAAATGAAACTGCAGACTTTTTAGTACTTCTGAGAAAAGGTCCAAACTGTAACATAACGGAGATTCAGACACATGCCAAGCTCTCATTACCGACTGCTTGAAAGTCAAGATGAGGAAAGAAAACATTCAAGACAATTTGAAGAAGGAAGATCAACCATCACGCCATAGACATTGATGAGGAAGTGAATAAATAAATAATCCAGGATATACCAGGATATACCAAAGGTATATCACAAGGGGTTTCATGCAGCATTTTTAACGTTTTTTCTAAAGCAGTACTTGTAGACTGAAAACAACTTTTACTCAGTCAAGAAATTTAAATATCCCATTCAATATATCTACTTGCAATGCTGTCAGAATCAGCCATAAGTCCAGAAACCCACTATATAAGGATTTCTTCACAGTAAGTAGTCTGAAAGTCTGGAAAACATTCATGCTTATGCTCAGAAATCATTCAAGGACATGGGCTTGCTATCTGTGCTCTCCTCTATTACAGCCTCCTCAGTAGAGTTCATACCATAATGTAACACATGCTCGAAGCCCCTTTGTACCATAGGGGAGTGCAATAACTGACACCGACACAGAGCATCCAGCTTGCAAAACTTAAAATTTCCAACACACATTCACACTGGACGTTCAAACCTCAAGCCTTCATCTGCTTTACACAGATGTGGAATGCATGCTGGAAGAAAAAAAAAAGTCACCATTTTCCAACTTCCTAAAACTTCCTTGGATAAATTCTTCCTCTGAGCATCTTCTGCTCACTTGTGAAATGCGTAAGTCTTCCTTACCACTGCTATTTGTCCAGTGTCTGTCAGTTTTCCAGGCATAGCCTTCCTGTTTTTGTGTAGCTGTACAACAAGAAGTCCCCAGTCATGGCATCCTATTGCACTGCTGTTGGAACAAGAGTGTTGCTCCTTTCACAGTTTAACTGTCCTGTCTCTCTTTAGGTCTTCATGACAGCATAGAAAAGAACTTGGCAAGGGCATCCAGAACATTACAAAGCAGTTCCTGAACAGTGTTTTGCTCTAGAAAAGGATAAACACATACTGTAGAGGAAGGATTTTCATGTTATTGCAAGTTCATGAAGCCCCACCAGTACACCAGTAGACTAGGGGCTAAAGTCCACTGTCAGCTAAGAATCCATACAAATTTTAGAGACCAAAAATAGAATTTAAATGAAAACAAATAGCTTACCTTCACTGTGATAGGCACCAGCAACAATGAAGTTCTGCCGAAAGCATCTCCATACTTTACCTAAATCTACTCATTAGGCTACATGCTTTTCAGTGGCTTGTTACTAGATAATGTAGGAAAGTAATTCTTTTATAATCAGAGTTTTCTGGGCTCACGAAGAGTAAGTTAACTAAAGTGTATAAATAAATAAATCAGCAATCTGTTGTCTACTTATGGATAAAAAACATTTGTTTACAGCACAATCTGACTTTAATACAGATAGACTTTCAAACAGCATACTTGGGCAGTTCATATTTACTTGTTCTACTTTTCCCCAGCTCCAATTTACAAAATTGACATCATTTCTGTAAAAGACAAAAGTCCCCAGAAATCTAGCCTTTATATTTCAGGAGATGTGGGATGAGGAGGCAGCTTGTTTAAAAAGAGCAGGTTACATAGAAGGTCAGTGCTGACAAATTTTATACTGACCATAATACGTAAAAAGTAGCACTAAGCAGATTCAACCAATAAGAAAATGCTTTGTTCTTCCATGGTGTCTTATGTATTCTTGATCTTTTTTCTGTAAAAAATATATTCTGAGTTCATGATAACAGCCCAGGTCTGGAAATTTCTGGGTTTCTTTAATGGCCATACTTCAGAAATTGCTGGGCTTCTAATGCAGTTATCATTTAATGAATTCTCCAGAGCTGCTGAGATTTTACTATCAGCCATTCAAGATCAATGCAAAGACCTGGAAAATCTACTGTGAAATGAATAAAGGAAAAAAAAAGACATATTTCCATCTTTCAGGAATTGAGCAAATACAAATATCATACAATAAAGGTAGGAGATGCCTAAGAGAATAGCAAGCAAACATAAGCAGCTTTCAACTATACATCTGTTCATCACCTGATTCAATGTCATATAGGAAAGTAGCGCTGTCTTTAGTGGCAGTCACTCAGAGAAGGGACTGGGAACACACTGTGGTCATTATTTCTATAGCAGGTAGTCTTGTTTCAAGTTTTGCTACGCAGAAAAGATCATCTTTACACCGGAAATGGGTCAGTGTATGGGAACTGCTGAGTCACAGCCTGAACCACTGATTGATCACCTGGAGAAAGGACTGGGTCAGCCCTGGGAGCACAGGTGAAGGCAATCCACCTGTGCAACCAGAAGGGGTAGAGCCTGGCTGCACCTCTCTTAGACCTCATTGAAGGGCTGACTGCCACTGAGGGAGGATCTCTTTTTGGAGATCTCTCCCTGGTGGAGCTTTCCCCTGTGAACCTGGAATCTTCTGATACAGATAAGCAATCTTTTTCCCTTCCCTTATAGCACCTTTCTATTGTGCCAATCCTCCCATAGTATTGATCAGCCCAATTGCTGCAGTCATGTACTATCACAGCCTCTGCTGCTCCAGTGCTAAACACCAGGAGGACGAGCAGCTCTTTCACAACACAGACAGTAGAGATGTTTCATGAGCCTATGCAAGTAATATACAAATGAACTACAGTTCAGAACTACTGAAGAGAAAGTACAAAGCAAACCCATAACAGTAATTTGGTCTTTACCATTCTGGAAACATCTTTCTGATTTATTCTTTCATTCATTAAAATAATGATATTATACTCAAATAAAGGCTTTACCATAACCATTTCATTATTTCAGTCAATAGGAAAAAATATTCTTATATAAACTGAAGACATGATTCTGCCCAATTGAGCATCAGTTGGAAATATGACTTCCTATCCCCAAGACATGCCCATGAAATTTAAGATCACTTCATGCTCTCCATGCACAATACTGTGAAAACACCACTGCTGTTGTATGATCAGAAACACCAGTCCATCCAAGAATCCAGCTGATGGTAACAGTGCCTCCTATGAGGTCAGCCACAAACTCCAGGAAAAAAAATTAAGTAAGTCCCTGTCTCTGGAAATACTGAGAAGTTTTGAAAAGTGGAAATTGATTTCACCAGACTGTACTAGAATCATTGAAAGGAAGGCAGCAGACATACACTTTAAATTCTATTAAAAAAAACAAACAAACAAACAAAAAAACAACCTTCAGTGAAATAGCGCCTTTATGTCTAATTTCTTTAAGCTGACAAAAACATGAATTTATAATTAGAAGAAACCACTTCCTTTCTATTCACCAACTTAGGCCATGAGTCATAAAGAATTAATCCATACAAGCCCAAAAGAGGGGATCGACCTCAAGCTCTGAGCTCTCAGCAAGGCTTCAGAGGAGACACCACAAAGAGAACCTTTTTTTGGGAAGAGAAAGACAGAGGCAGCATTTTGGGGTTTTTTAGAAAGTAAGCCATTTTGTAGGTGTGAACTGTTGACAAAGACATTGTTATTCCTGTCTACCATGATTGACAAGGAGATGAATGTGACAGAATGACTCAGGAAAGAAGGTCACCAAGTGCAAGTTATGGCAGGTAATGATGAAGCTACAGTTAAGAGGATCACTTCCTGTGTAAGATAAACGTAGGGTAGATTCAGTTATTAGCCATTTTTCTAAGCCCATCTCTGTGCTGGCAGAAATCCCAGTGACATCTGAAATTGTGAAATCATTGATGGCTTGTCTGGGCTATCAGCTGCTTTTAAGGTCTGAAGGTGCAATTAAATATGCAACAAATAAATTAAGAGAAGACAAAGCACTAGGTAACAGCTAGGGACATAAACATCAGACTAGGACCAAGGACCTAGAATTTTAAATCTTTGTTTCAATCTTATTAAGTCATTTCATTTGGCCATCTTTTTCTCTCCAGCTAGTCTTGTGAATATAGTTACTTATCTCTCCTTCATTTTCAGTCTTATTACTGATGATAAATATTAAGTCTTATTAGTATATTGCATCCTGCTTAGCAGGGGGGTTGGACTTGATGATCTCTAGAGGTCCCTTCCAACCCCTACAATTCTGTGATTCTGTGATACCTAATCATATCCGATAAAAACATAAACTCATAAATTATAAAAAAATCAGATCGTTAATTAAGCATATAAGGTTGAAACTTCACATAGCATGCTTCACATACGCACATGCTACAAAAGCTGCAATGAGTCCAAAATCTTTCTTTTGATGTAAAAGGTCAATGCATACAGATTGCAGGACCAGAGATAGATTTGCATTTCAGAGCATGTATATTCCCTGTATCTAGCAGTAAATAAAGTTGTAGCTGCAACACTGTTTTATATGAGTTTGTAGCAAATTCTAGTCCACAAGATGGGAAAAGAATATTTCATCCATTCTTATAAAATGGGCCAGAAGAGATAGAAAAGATGGTGCAGGAACAAAGACAGCACTCCAGAATGAAAAAAAAAAAAAAAAAAAAAAAAAAAAAAAAAAAAAAAAAAAAAAAAATTAAAATTATGAGTAAACCTTGTATTTTTAGAAAAGTGGAGGGTCTGCTGATATTTCTAAGAACTATCATGAAATCTCAAGGCAGAAGATGCTCCACAGTGCAAGAACAGAAGGAAAGAACGAAGGTGGTATAATCAGCCTTCTTCATTTCTGAACTTCTGAATGCAGCAACCAGGCAACCATAGCATTTCCTTAATACATTTTTTCCATCAGAGATGCACAATATGTGCACCAATATTGGGTCACAACAGGGGTTTCTGCCACCAGGCATTAGCATATAGTATGCTTTCCAGTTCATTTTTCTCCCTTAATAGAGAGTCCTATCTAGCCATGATTGGTATAATTTCCACTGTGACCTTTTTTTCTTTTTTGCAGTATGATTGCTTCACTGGGAACTTGCTGTGTTATTTTGATGAAAAAAAGGAATGCTTTATTACTCAAGAAAGATAGGTCATTTGAAAAGATAATATAAGCATCATTTTCTTCAGGCTGAAGAAAAAGGAGAAAAATGTCCCTGCTTTATCCAAAATGCCCACGTGCTTTTTCCACTAAGCTCATACGCTTGTTTCTGCGTTACAAAACTGTAACTGTTTCATTTTGTGGGTTTTGTTTCATTATTATTTGAAAGAGATACTGTACAAAATTGTTTTTCGTTTTAACTTTTTTCTTTTTGATAGGCAGGTTGCTACTCTTTATTGCCTTGTTTCCCTGACTAGCTGTTTCCAGTTCATACACAGCCATCACAAAAACTAGTTAGAGGAATATTCAGATCAGATACAGGTGTTTGCCAAACCTGTTTCTAAACATCACTATTTGTGACTGTCAAAAAAGAACAATGTACCCACACCAAACTCACAAACTATTCAGTAGGTACACAAAACTGCTTTAGAGCAGATTAGAGCAGCACTAAATAAGCCAAGAAAATCAACTTCACTCGTAACAATCTGCACCAGCAGAGGTGACCCACTGTCACCACTGCTAAAATGCAACACCCATCACCTCACTGTGCTCACATCCACTCTTTAATGAATGTCAATGGATGCCATTTTTTTCTCACATGGAGGAATTCAGTTCCACACTTTTGTTTCATCCATACTTCCACGTCAGACATCACTGTGTCAGACTGCCCCTCTGCTGCTGTCTGCTACGCGGCAACAACATGCAGGATAACAGGATATTGGTGGGAAGGTTCAACATCTACTACTGCCACACCACCAACATCACCTCCAACACTGTGGGCCAATATATTAAAGTAGAAGGCATTACTTCCGGAGCATCCCTAGTGTGTATGTATATACATACATATTTTTTGACAGAATTAAAATATGAAGAAATTACTTCTGATACCTGTCTGAGACTGGCAAGGAATGTCTCAAATCAACATGAGGCAAACAGCACCACATTGTGAATAGTTTTGCATTTCCAGGCATTTATTTGGAGTTGTTTGCCTTTGAATGGGAGGGCCCAGGAGTACTTACTGGCTGAAGACTTGGCCTGGGAGAAAATGAAACCAGCTTGAAGAAGACTGAGATGATACTTCTGCATCGTGTGAAGGCCAGATACAAGCTGGCATCTCCCTGCTTAAATCTGCTGATTTAAATGTGCAAGGCCCAGAAGATAAGAACAAAGGAGTTCCTGCTGAGATCCCTGAAACCAGAAGCTGTCAAGACCTTCAAGATCATCCAGTCCAACCACCACCTACCACCAATATTTCCACAAAAAAACATGTCCTTTAGTACAACACCTGCAAGTTTCTTGAACATCTCTGAGGATGAGGACTCAACCACCTCCCTGGACAGTTTATTCCAGAGTCTGATCACTCTTTCAGGGAAGTTTCTCCTAATACCCAATCAAAGGGAATGATCCCTTTCAGTTCCACTCCCAGGTATGGTGACATTATCAAATTACACTGTCTGTGTGCCCGTACTTCATCAGTAAAATAACCCAACTGACTTTCAGCTTGGCAAGGTATAGCTGGATTAACAGAATTCAGAATGCAGCAGTTACATAGGTGTTGCTTAAGTGTGAAGCACTACACTAATGGATGCTTAAATGATATTCAAGCAGCTGCCTAACTTTATCAAAATTCATTTTTATTTGAAGAGCTTTAAATATTTACCTTGATTCCTCCTTTTTATTTCAAGGATTGTAGATTAACTTGTTCTAATTTTTATTTTATTCTCCACTGTGCCTGCAACATTCTCTCTTCTGTAACTAAAGCAAATTTTGTTTCTTCAGCTGATCTTTCATTTAATACATTTTTTTATCCAATAAAACAGAAAATCAAAAGTTCCACTTCCTGACCTCATCGCAAGCTCCAATGCAGAGCAGGAAGGAGAACGCATCCTCAGCTGGGTATCTATATGTATTTATCTCAGCAATGGGCAGCAGCCAACCAGCAGCAGCCCAGACTTAGAGATGAATTAATTTTTCATACCCCACAGTGAAGCTACTAATTTCTATCTGAACTAGGTGGCATGATATCCCTTACGCTTTTCTCACTTCACATGTAATCACTGTTGAGCAACTTCTGGCACTGTGTGGTGTGGGGAACCTAATGGTGGAAGAACAGTCCACACCAACCCACAGCTCACTACCAGTAGCCTTTTGCTGTGGGTGCCCTTACCAAGATGGTGTAAGCTGACAAGGAAACTCCACTGAAAATGTGTCCTCTGCAGCATTCACACCTGCACTCTGACATAACAAGCTTTAGTACTCAGTGTCCTTGAAGAGGATAGCATGCAGCTGAATGACAGGGGGCTGCAAGCCTTTTTTCTTTCATTTTTTAAAGAAAGGAAAACAATTCCCTTCATACCCCTATATAGGACTGAGAGGTTGCTCTAAAGAAGGGCAGAAGGCTTTATTGTTCAAAAAAGTTGTGTCTTACTCTAACGCAAGCCAGGAAAACTTACTTTTAAAAAGCAAAACTCTGAGCAGCTCAATCAAGCAGAACAGATACAAACTGCTGGTCTATAAACAACTGTCCTGAATATGCCAGGCAGCTTTTTCCTCCAAGACTTTTTCTGGACAGCCCGGTGGCTTGCAATCTGCTGGAGGAAGCACCATGCCTTCCCAGTGAGTGCTAAGGCCTTCTCTTCCCTCATCCTTCCAGCCCAGACTGCCAGCTGTTTTCCCCCACAGCATAACCAGAGAACTTCTACCTCCCACCTAGAAATCCACCTGCACCACCTCTGGCTGAAACAGCTCTTCTAAGTCTGCTCCACAGGAAGAGATTCCCTTCTATTGAAGAAGCCTACCTGAGCCAAGCTTTAGCAGACTGCAGAGAATAAGCAAATAGAATAGAAGAGAAACTTCACTGTAGAGGTGTCTGCATCGTTGAACAGCTGTGGGTTGCCCCAGCAGAGCATGGAGGGGGACATAAGTTCTCTGTCTTAGGTTCTGAGCTAGCCTCTGGAGGGGGAAATAATTTCAGTGACTGTCAGAAATTTGAAGAATTTTGCCCTGAAGCTTCAAGTATGTGGCTGTTAAAAGGAGATGCACTTTCATTCTAAAATAGAGCAGTAGCGCTATTTTCTGTTGAGAGAAACATGTTATATGAAATCTCTGAAAATTATCATTAAAATATGAAACAATTCAAATGTGTTAGGAAATTAAACTAGTAAATAGTTTAGGTAGATTAAAGCATGTAAGCAGTAACAGATGCATTCATTGCTTTTAGAAGAGTTAATAACTATGACTTTGATAACTTAGCAAAGGAAAAAATTACAATCAGGACTAATTCTGAATACTTTGGCAAAGTGAAGCTGGAAATTGAAGCTTAATCCAGATGTCTGAGGGGAAAAAAAAAGCACCAAGAAACAGGTTAAAATGTTCAGTAATCTGTCCACAGTCCATTCCTGAAGCACCGTGCCCTGTGGGAAGGAGCCACGCTGGAGCAGAGAAGCAGCAAGGAGGAAGAAGCAGCAGAGACAAACTCTGTTACAGACCAACTGCAACCACCCCACAGCCACCTGTGCTGCTCAGGAGAGCAGAAGATTCAGGAATAAAGCCATCTCTAGGAAGAAAGAATGTGAGAAGAATGTGAGGGAAAGTGGGTTTAGGTTTTTTGTTTCTCACCATCCTACTCTAATTTGAACTGAAAGTAAATGTGCTAAGCCTGGACTGGCCGTAACAGTAATCACAGGTGATCTCTCTGTCTCCATCTCAACACAGGAGCTTTTCCATCCTATCTTTTCCCTGTGTTCTGTCAAGGGCAGGATATGAGAGTGGCTGTACAGGCATCTGGAAGCTAGCCACAGCCAGACCCACCACACAGGAAGGCAGCTTCCAGGATTGGCACAGAGAACATGTGCTGTGCCCATACTCACCATTCCTGGCCACGTGCCTTGTACAACATATAGCATGAAATCCAGGGGGGGTGAGCTGAGAAGGGGCTGAAAGCAGTGAGCTCGGGAGGAGCTGCTGAAGACTGATTTGTATTCAATGGTAGGGCACATGGGAAACAGGCTCCACTGCAACAGCACAGATAAAAAAAAAAAGCTTCACAGATCCCAAGCAACATGATCAAAGTTATTCCCACTTTCAGTGAGAGCTAGGACCTGAAAGCCACCCAGCCTGGAGCACCCTTGACAGCACCATCATATGTAGTGTTGTATGACACCCAAAACTGAAAGAGATGTATTGTGTTGACAAAGTACACAGAGCATGGATTTGCTTTTTCAGACCAATAAGTCTTCTTGCTTTATTAATATTTCAATATAATTTATGCATCTGGAAGGGCTATTCAATATCTACGTAGAAACTGCTTACTGCTTTTCAGCAGAGATCAGCTTACACCACACACATGAATCTGGCAGTAAAAATTAATCATGCTAAATTGTAAGAACTATGCATCTTTCCAGTGATGCTCCTGGTGTTTCTTCTTACACTTTTTCTTTAAAGCACACTTCACTGTGTCTGTCCCTCCACAGACTCCTTCCATACTTGGACTTCCCATACTTTTCTTCTTTTTCTCATGGTTTGTCTCACTACTTTCTTGAGTGTCTGAAAGGCCGCCTTTGTCTTTGCAGCAGTCACTGAATGTTGAGACAATTCTCTCAAGGCTATATTTTCTCTCCCTAGTGGTGCTCCCCCTCTCTGCATTCTCCAAGTGTCGAGTTTTGCACTTTCTCTTTCCACCAGGCTTTTCACTTCTTGTTCTGTTTGTCTCTCCAGAAGGGCTCCTTGATCTAGAGCTTGATCGACTCCTTGGTGTGCACTGTTCATAACAGGAGTTCTGTTTCTCATGGAGTCCCATCTGGCTATGAAGATCTGTCCTTTCAGTGAAAGACTGGATCCTGATTTCTGGACCAGGAGACTTGCTTGAAGAGTGAGTTTCAGACTGAGTGCTCTTACTGCAGGAGAAGCTGTCTCCAGCTGTCTTTGGACTATGTAACAGGTAACTGCTCTGGTAACAGGCTCTTCTACAACAACAATCACTGTCTAGGCTGCTTGACCTCCTTTGGCCATGGCCTTTGTGACATGACCATGATCTGCTTGAATCTCTGGAACTAGTGTTCTCACAACTACTGGACTCTGTCTGGCTTTTTTGGGAGGGGCTCATGTCACAGGGTCTTGACCTCCTGCTCCTTTTGCTCTGATGTTTGCTACCATCTCTGCTTTTTGATAGTCTCTTTTTAAACTGGTGCTCACTGTGATGCTTCTTCCAAGGCCAATGGCCATGACTGCCCTCACTGTTCTGTGGACTCCTGGTCTTTCTCTTTCTGAACAGTCTCTGGCTATGAGGAGAGCACACATCATCCATCCCTGGAGACAGGCTCCAGTCTGAGTCGTGTGGAGAATGATCTTTTATTTTATCTTTGTTGTTCTGTTCATGCATTGACATTGTCCTCTTGACTGCAGAGAGTAAGGTGCTTTGACAACTACTCACATGCTCCTTATACAGGGGGGAGAAAGGTGTTGAAGCCCTTCTTGGTTCTCTGTCACTCCAGCTGCTATCCTGGCTTGACTGCTCTTTCTTCACATCTTCCCTCTTCTCCCTGATGGATTCCTCAGAGTCTGAGGACAGCTCAGTCAGTTCTGGTGTCCTCTCAGCATAGAGATTAATGTAGCTAGCAATATCATGATACTCTGATGAAGAATAACTGTCACTGGAGTCAACGCTAGACTGTAATTGAGACTGCAGTGTGAGTCTCTCCCAAGCACTGTCCTCACAAGAGCTCTCTAAATCTGAAGAAGAAATTATGGTTGAACCATACTCTTCTGAAGGAGAACACGAAGGGCCTGGAATCTCATCAGTCCAGGAGAATGGATCAACTCCGTGCTCAGATGAACCATGCTCTAGCTCTTGAGAATTCACCTCATCTGAAAAGACTGCAAGAATTGTTGAGTCTGAGCTGCTTCCTTCGCTGTGCGATGACATAGGATAGTCATAATTGGCATGCTGATCCCATGCCTCTAAGTCAAAAGGGCTTTCAACAAAAGTGATGGTGCTGTGATCAGAGCTGGAAAAAGATTCATTTTCTGAAGGCGTAGATATGTCATCTTCAGCATGAACTGTACGACAAAGAGAAAAGGGCTGTTGGCAGAGTGGGCATTCTGCTTTCAATCTTGACCATTCTCGGATACAATGGAAGCAGAACATGTGCAAGCAAGGATTTAGATACACAGCATTCTCAAGTACATCCAAGCAAATGGGGCACACAGAATTAGGAAAGGTGTCTGCTGGCATGGTCTGCAGCTTGCTAGGGTGAGCTTTGAGCTAACAGCTGCTGTCCTCTGCAAACAGGCTGTGGAAGCCGTGTTCTGCAAAAGAGACAAAAAGCTGTGTGCACATATGGGAAGAGAACTGTTTAGACCTTACAGAAAAGCTAAGTCTTGTTGGTTCCCCCCCCCCCAGCCAATACAACAACACTATGGAAGTAAATCCAAAATTAAAATGTAAGATGACAGCTTGGACCCGTAAACAACTGTAAATTATATAATCTGAGCCAGATAGGCAGCTCACTCTAGATTCAGTTCAGCCGGTACATTCAGGCCATTGTATTAACTTTAGCAAAATGCAGTTATGATCAAATTGGTTACAATGGGGCTGATAACTTCTGTAGGGATCTGCAAAACAATTCTCAAAATTATGCCATAAAAAGCAAGAATTGTGTTATTTTTCCTAATTCCCATGACTTTTGTCTTTTTTAAAAACAGAATGGTACCATGGTAGTGGCACACATGCCAAGAGCCCTTAAACTTTTAACTGCTGCAGAGGACACAAACTGTTAGGGCAATCAAATATAGTGATAGTAAATTAGCATGCAACTACATTTTTTTTTTTTTTTTTATATTGCCACATTCATTCTATCCTCATATCATTTAAAATGAAAAGGACTATTGTGAGTAAAAAGATCAAAATAAATAAATCTATTCATCTCCAAATTAGATAATACAAATACTTGAATTCCTAGTCTGTATTTTACCAAAGAAAAGCAAAAGCGTGGCCATTTCCAGAATGTTACCACTGTCAACACTGCATTTAATCTGACAACTACAACAAAAACACTTCAGCAAGATATACACCCTGCTGAGTTTGTGCCTGGTTTTGGAAGAATCTGTCAACACTTCGGTCAGAACTTCATAAAAAAAATTGTTCCTATAAAACTGTTTTCTTCAAAAGTTCATCATTTAATATAGGATGTGGAAAGACTTGTCACAATAACAAGTCCTTGCTATTGAATAGTAAGTACCCTGCAACCTAGACTCAGAAAATTAAGGATAGATATAAGGAATATCGAGAAGCCAAGAAAGCATAGTTTAATATCACTTCCTAACAAATGGTAGAAGTGTTTTCTGATTAATGTTGGGGCTTCAAAAGATCAGTATGAAAGAAAACAAAACCAAATATGAATTGCTTACACATAGGTGAAGGTACATCAGCATTTTGAGACATGCAACATGCTTCTTTGTGCAAAAGAAGCCTCTCAGGTACTGCTTTGTCCCATTAGACTATTATGTTAACTGAACTCACTGTGCAAGACTTCTGTTCTAGGATCTGCAAATCCAATATACTAGTTACATCTTCTCATGATAATGTGCTGACATTTCAGTTATATTACAGAATTCTGGAGATGCAGCTTTGTGAGAAGCTTTGCAGTAGAGTTAACGGTGAAACTGCTTTATTCGTTTCACTTGTATTATATATACTTTATGCACATGCATGCTCATGCTATTTCCCCAAATTACTACAAGTTTTTCTACAGAAATTTGGATAACTGGGCAAAAATGCCTGAATGCAGATGTTCAGCACTCTCTGAAATATAAACATGTTCTGGTTGTGTCAGATTAGGCATTGAAAGATTTAAAGAACTTTAAATTTACTTTTTCCTTATGAAAGCTGAAAGCAATTCATCCTGCCTTTCAACCACCTTATTAAATTGCAGAGTAGAATGACATTTGTTGTCTGAAGAAGCCAATACAGTAAGAGGAGTTAAGAAGGATCTTTTCTGCACTGATAGTCTTTTGCATATTAGGCAATTTTTCTTGCACAGTCAGTAAGAGACATAAGTTTTCAGATATCTCTCTGACTTGCAAGTAACAGCAGGGCTTCTCCTTCAGTTGCTACTGGTCAGGGGTCAAACATGAGGTTTAGTAACTTCATATCTTTCTTCAGAAAGAAGAGCAGGCCAGTGAGACCCATGAGCAGCAGCAGCTTCAAAAGAGGATAAGTTTCCAATGGGAGATGGCTACTTTATCATCTGTATTTTGTCATACATTTTAGTTTATTATTTTTAAAAAGTTATTTGGCTCTTGAGTTATTTGGTTCTACAGCTACCAACTGCACAAGGTTTCACTGTTCAACAGGCACAAAAAAAGATTTTGTTAACATCTCTTAATAAAGGAAACAAAAATGTTAATACATTTTGTGAGAAAGCTATTTCTTATCTAAGCAAGGCAAGGCTGAAAAGGAAGTGAGCACCTTTCCATAACATTTTGTTAGCAGTTTTTTTAGAATTATTGTACATTAATATTTTATTCCTGGCTTCCATTTTCCCCACTACTCTATGGATTCTATTCATTCTACTTCTACTCTGGCTATGTATTCTCATGGTATTATATTCATCCTTCCACTATCTTTTTCTTTTCAGTTCTTGTTCTCCAAGGTATGAGTGTCTTAGTAATAAACTTGATTGCCACAACACTATCTGTACTGTGATACTGGAAAACATTTGAGATAACTAGTGAATTCTTACCAATTTGCATATAAAGCCCCCAAATAAGTAGAATTATCTGTAAAACTGTACGAGTATAAGAAAGCCTCAGAAAATGTTTTCTGTGGTTTTAATACCTGAAAGTCCAGTGCACTCAGTGAACTTCCACTATCTGTGATTTTCTCTGAATTTGTGTTTGTTTTTCCACCTGAACAACAACCACCATTTCTAGCTCTTCGATAATTCTTTCTAGTATGATATCCTTAACTAGAAGATGAGCTAAAATTGCATTTTTATTTTTTGTTTGATTTTAACATTCTTATGTTTTTTTTTTTCTTTTAAATATCTTATTTGTAGACAGCTAACTCAAATCAAGGATTTTCCTCTTTTACAAGCACAGTTTTAGTTGTAACTCTACACTAGGCAAGGCACTGTCAACATAATAATTCTGAGCCATTCTAGTGGTTCAAAAGTAGCTCATTTTCTGCCCAGGGAGGTTGTGGAGTCTCCTTCTCTGGAGATATTCAAGACCCGCCTGGACACCCACCTGTGCAACCTGGTGTAGGGAACCTGCTTAGGCAGGGGGTTGGACTCAATCTCTGGAGGTCCCTTCCAACCCCTATGATTCTGTGATTGCGTAAGCCTTATGGGCTTCTTTGAAATTTGCAAAGGCCTGAAATAAAGCAGCATCCACTTAGTAGCTAAGTAGCTTAGGCCTAGCAGGAAAGCTTTCTGTCATTGAGAACAGTGGTGAGGAACATTTCTAAACTTGAATTCCAAGGAGTTTATACCAGATGGGCATCAGGATCTAAGGCAAAGAGTTCACACTCTTTTGTGAGTGTGGGGGCTGAGTTACTCGATACTTTAATTCTCTTTAGATTGTACATGAAATAATTTGCTCATGCAGATCAAGCATGTCGGTAGAATGGTTTACATTTTTCACTCAGCTGATTTCAAGACCTCCAAGTTTTACTTGATGTACAACCCCTTGCCATTCTGAGTACAGTGCCCAAGAATTTGGCAAGCATTATCCCACTAAGTAACCTAACCTTGAAATATCAGAGCAATGGCTACAGATAAACTTTTTAAAGTTCAGAGTGACTTATACATAGAAGCAAATTTGCTTTATCAGTTCTTACCCACTGTTAATAATTTTAGAGTCACCATATCAGCCTCACACATATTGCCCCCCCTTAATCATATAAACAGAGGACAAATTTCTTCCTGTCAAATTTAATCAAAGAATCTAAAAGAAAGCAAAGAACCTTATTCACTTAGAGAGAAAAAAGGAAGAAAAAAACACTTTCATATGCATGCAAGGAATAACTGGGATATTTCAATGCTGTATGTCAATGTTTAAACTGTCGTCAACAGATCTCTCCATATATCTAAACAATCTGACTGAAATGTTTAAAAATAAATTTGAGTAACAAGCCGATAAGAATGGATACAGTATGATTAGCAATTATACCAAAACACATCATTTTCTGACATGAAATAAAAACAAGAGAAATACAAGCACTATAATCATGTTTGCTAAAGAGACATGAAACTATATAACACCTCAAGATTACTAAAAGAAGAGAAGCATGGAGATATGATATTTCAGCAAGCTATTACGTAGTGATTGCCAACAGATCTCTCCGAAGTTTCCAGGAGACAAGGAGGGAGAAGAATCTTTAATTTTAATGTCTCCAAAGCTTGACTTTTCCTGTAACATTTATAAAATATTGAAAGAGGGGGAAAAAAAAATGTAATATGGGTATGAGTTCTGAGGCTGGTTTTAGTTGCCCTTGAAAGAAACTGCCATAAATCTTGGATGAAGCCAAATAAGACTGATGATTTTGATCTTCAGTTCATTCTTTCCTATCCTTCAGAGGTAAATGATCCTGATGGAACTGGAGATAAGCAGAATGGCTTTCTTTCATAATCTGCATATCCAATGATCTACACATCTACTTTAGCAAAGTCAGGCAATTCCCCCCCTCTAATTTTGGAGAGGGTTTTTTAGTCTGTGTGCACAAACATGCGCATATGCACATCTCTCTACTCTTGTGTGTGAACAGTTGAAAATTAGGGTCTAATAGAAGGGAAAAAAAGCAAAAGAAAAACCTTTTGGTATGTTTACTCCTTTCTTCTGTATCGGTCACACTGGAAGATAACCACTGAAATGAACCAGTGATGGAAAATAAAAGGGCATCAAAACAACAGATTTCAGGCAAAATAAATGCAAGATTCATACTTATTCATAATATTCCTCACTGATCTCCCACATAGTTTTCAAATACCAGGGATAGAAAACAAAAGTTACTTCTTCTCTGTGAAGACCATCTCAAGCAGTTGGCCCAGGAGAACCTCTTAAGGTTCAGCAAATCCAAGTACAAGGTCTCACTTATGGGAACATTTGCTATCAGTACAAGCTGAAGGATGAAAGGATAGACAGAAAAGTCCTGGAGGTACTGGAAGATGGTAAGCTGGATATGACAGCAGTGTGCCCTTGCAGCAAGAAAGCCAACTGTATCCTGGGCTGCAGCAAAAGAAGCATGGTCAGGAGGGCGAGGGAGGTGATCCTGTCCCTCTGCTGCATGCCAGTGAGGCCTCACCTGTGGAGCACCGTGTCCAGATGTGGAGTTCTTAGTATAGCAGAGACATGGAACTGCTGGAGCATATTCAGAGGAGGGCAACAAAAGTGATCCAAGGGATGAAACACCTCTCCTACAAAGACAGTCTGAGAAAGCTGGGACTGTTCAGCCTAGAGAGCAGTAAGGCTTGAGGAGACCTCAGAGTAGCATTTCAATATCTAAAGGGGGGCTATAAAATAAATAGAATCTTTATCAGGGTCTGATATGACAGGACAAGGGGTATCAAACTGAAAAAGGGGAAATTCAGACTGGATATATGGAAAAATGTTATTAAGAGAAGGGTGGTGAGGCACTGGAACAGGTTGCCCAGAAAGGTGGTGGATGCCTCATCCTTAGTGATGTTCAAGGGAAGGCTAAGTGGGGCTCTGAGCACCTGATCAAGCTGTTGGTGTCCCTGTTCAATGTAGGAGTGTGACCAGATGCTCCTGAAGGCCCCTTCCAACTCAAATGATCCTATAATATTTTCTTATTCAGTCAGTTTTCAGTAGAAGCATACAGTTTGTACTACAAAAACACTCTCTTTCCAGAGGCCTGGCATTGTTATCAGAAGGCTCACATAAGGATGCCATACACTTTCACTGAGAGGCTGCAGTAAATGTAATGTTGTGAACAGGCAACTTTGCATCCACTGCACACGAGAAATCCTGTTGCATGACAACATACATTTCCACCTATCATATATCAGGTATCTATCAGCTACTTTGTCTGATAAGAAGCAACTCCAGAGCTTTTCAACATGCGATAACAGAAAATCTGAAGGATTTTAGCTCAGAAAACGAGAAAATGTCAACATTGCAACAGTCTACTTGACAAAGAAAAAGTCCTCCAAATAATGGAGATATTAATATATTATGACCTAAGGCAGAGATCTGCAAGAAACTGGAAGGGAGCACGAACAAGAAAAGAAAAGGACAATCCTGAGAATGGATGGCACAGTCATTCAATTGTATTTGGGAGGAATTATTTAAGGAAGTTTCTAAGTGACTGATCTCAAAAAAGGGCTACTGTAGCTTTTCTGCTACCTTACAAAGGGAAAAAAGGCTGAGAGTAAGTGTTACACCCAGAAGAACAGCAGAGGAATTCAGTCTTTTTGGTTACTTCTTGATGAATGCTATCACAGTGCACCACATCACACCTCTACTCAAATCACACCTGCCTGTCTCCCACTGATGACCAGACCCCAGAAAAAGCTAACAAATGAACAACATGTAACAGCTGCTGAGCTAGTTCAAACGAGCAGACAAAACATTGCATCTGTTAACTGGTTACCTACTTTGTCAGGGAAAGATAAAAGGTTAAATTCACCAGAGAGTTTTCAAAGCCATGTTTGTCCAACAGAAAAAGTATTCTCTCTAACCATTATTTTGCCTTTGTTATATGTTGATGTCATCAAAATAAAAAAAGAAATTACTGCACACTGCAGTTTATTTATCATGAAATTTACCTTTCCATTTTTTCTCCTGTTCTAGTTTTATCTATTTTATGAAACAGCATCACCAATTTTTCACATTAGAGTGACTTAACATAATGAAAACAAACAAAAAAGTATATGAAATACATTATGGAGATCATGCATATTCCACTATTCTTGTGACCTCTGTCCTGTCTGCTTATCTTTATTTGGCTTTCACACTAAATGGAAGATGGTAAACATTTCTGAAATGCTTGAATTTACCCCAGGGCGGAAGCTTGATTTTCACACCAGTTTTAGTGAGGAAAGGCTTTTTAAAGTGTATTCATCCAAAAACTTCATAACTACTTTCTAACAATTAATACTACCCAGAAGGGTTTCTCACCTCACAGAATTCAGACATCAAGATGAGCATTCACTGGCTAGAAACATTATATAGTGTACTACTTGATCCCTGATTACAAACAATACATACCTTAAAATTGCACTTACAAGTTCAAAATTACACCCTCATAAAGGCTTATGAAACTTTCATCATTTGTGTTTTAAATGCTGACATTTATAATTTAAATTAATATCATGACAAAAATAACATTCCTCTAATAAAAAGCATTTTTATTAAATTTTTTTTTTTTTGAGAAATATCATGGATCTCTTCTCACTCTCCCTTCATACTTGTATAAATGCAACATTCATTACAATTATTTGCTATTACCTTAGCAAAAATAATCAACTTGGATGTCAAATTTAAAAAGCATTCTGCTCCACAAAAGGCAACAATACAAAACTGTAAGTGTGAAAGCCCTCCTCCTTTTCTGCTGCTTTACACCAAAACCATTTGTAAATTACCTTTGAGGAAAAAACAATTCACAAATCCAGAACACCTCCACAAGAAGCAGAATCTCCACAACCTACCAGCTCTCCCTACCAGCCACTAGGACACCTGCAGGGTTTTATACCAATCTTCCCTCTGCCATGTTTGATGCAATTATATGCAGCTGGGCCAAGACATCTGACATCTGACCCAAGACACTCCAACACAGAACTCAAAGTATAGTGTACACTTTGAACTCTCACCTTCCTGATGCAATTCCAGGAACACACTGAATCATAGAACTGTGCCCTCAATGGAGGATAACCATAAGAACTTGAATATTTGCCCCAGCTAGGCTGGGATGTGCCACCCTATTGTAGGAATGACAGTAGCTCTTCCTAAACCTTGAGCACTCATGGGCAGACACAGAGGGAATTAGCTTACTGAATCTGTAAAATCTCATTCCTCTGGGATATGCAGTTCCAATGACAAATGCTGTTCAGTTCTCCCAACACACATTGGAAATACTTCCAGCAAAACACCATCAGAAAAAGAGTCATCATTTGCAAGCCAGTGTTTTACAGCATTCTCCCTTCTGAGGAAAGGCTGAGTGAGAACTGGGGTTGTGCAGCCCAGAGGAGGGAAGACTGAGGGGGAATCTCATCAATGCTTACAAATATCTAATGGGTGGGAGTCAGGTGGATGGGACAAAGCTCTTTACAGCAGTGCTCACTGGCAGAACAAGGGGCAATGGGCATGAAACTTCCCATCTCAACATAAGGAAGAACTTCACTGTGAGGGCAACAGAGCACTGGAACAGGCTGCCCTGAAAGGTAGTGGCATCTCCTTCTCTGGAAACAGTCATAACTCTCCTGTGTAACCTGTTCTACAGAACATGCTTTAGCAGAGGATTGAAATGGATGATGTCCAGAGGTCCCTTCCAACATCTACGATTCTGTGATTCTGTAATTCTTAGTTTCAGGACAGAATGAGTCATTTGTCTTTCCCCACCCTACTCCTCTTATTGTATATTTTATAAGCCTTGCTGATGTGAAAATGAAAGTTCTTTTATTCTTCTCTAATCTTTGAGTAAAATGTTCAGAGATGTCTGATGAACAATAAGACAGAAAGCAGGCACAGTAATTCAAACAGTAATCTATGGGCATATATATCATCCTGCAATGGTACATTAATCACTATCTTTAAAAGACAACACAAGAGTGATGAAGATTTTTCAATTGTGTTTACTGCAACTCAGCTATATTCAAGTATTTTTAATCTGAGCCATTACATCTGAAGGTAATAACTGCATTTTAATCTGGAAATCTTCCCTATCCTCTTCCCAGATGTGATTGGAAAGAATCATAAGCAAAGGAGAGGTGACTTTCGAATTCAGCAAGTATGTGAATGCAAAAATACTGTCATGCACACAGAAAAGTTATCTACAGAATACAATATTAACATTGCCTCTAAAAGAATAATTCATTCAAGCCACTGAAAATAAAACTTTCTATAAAAAAAAAAAAAAAAAAAAAGAACAGAGCAGGAGAGAAAGATATATTTTCCAGCCAGCTTTAATCCTGCCACTGAATGGACTGTATTTAGTTCAGTATACTTCAGTAAGAAAAGGTGAAAAGGTTGGAGAAAGAAGCGAGAGTTTAGCTGTTAATGGGAGATGTTAAAAAAAACATACACACACAACAGAATAGTAGCTGGGTTGATAAAGTACCCTTCATATTCAGAATCCTTTCAAAGACCGCAATATTATATTAATGCAAGAAAATACAAAACATACCAGCCTTTCCATATTCATGACAACTTACATATTGCTTTGGAAGGAGGATTCATAGTAAGAAAAAATGTCAGCCCTGACAAAAAGGTTTTCCCTACAGTTTTTTGATAAGTTTACTTCCAAAAAGAGAAACCATAGTAAGGCACTATTAGAAGGGCATCATGACTAACCAAAGTTATCACTGGATATTTGATGGATTTTTAAAATGTCATATTTCTTGCTAATATTCTTCTTCTCTTCCTCCCCTTCCTCACCTTCTCATCTTCTTTCTCCTTCACCTTCAGCATCTTTGCCTTCTCCTCTGACCTAAGTGTTCCCTCTGCTGTTTCTCACTATTTTACTTCCCTCCTCCTCCACCTCTGAGGCATATTTTGCCATTTCTTGAGTTCATTTTCATCAGCTTTGCTGATGGACCTCTGTCCTGAGCTGTGTCCATTGGAGCCATTGGTGGAGATGGCATGTGGCAGCTATGGGTCTTTTCCCACAGAGGTGACCCCTACAGACCCTGCACTGCCAACACCCTGCCATTATCATCCAGTACAAATTCCTGTTCAGACCTTGGAAGACCTCTTTACCCTGCAGACTCTCCTTTAAACAGGGTAGGTAACTCTGGTTGGTTTGGAGAGCTTTGCTTACCTGCTTGCTTTTGGATGTTGTGTAGAGGGACATGGTTTAGTGAGAATTACTGGTGATTGGTGGATGGTTGGACTGGGTGATCCTGTGGGTCTTTTCCAAGATTCTATGATTCTATGATTCTGTGATTGATTTAAAAGAGAGTAGGGAAAGGGAAGAGGTGAATGCACTCACTGAGAGTTCATAGACAAAAGGCAGAGAGGAAATCTCTCCTTTGTGGGTTGCACTACAGGCAGGTGTGACTTGCCAAGGCCCTCACCATTACTCATGACACCTATCATCTTGCTATTATGTCCTTCATGTCCCTCTATTTGTGGCTACTGCCACCTCTTAGACTTAATTCTTCTGCTCCTCACAAGTACAGTTGTAAGGTCCAGAAGCTGCTCTCTCATCTCAAACGTTTGTGGGTAATTCCACAGGCGCTTGTTGCAAAAGCTATGTCCAAGTGAAGTTCCTTTTATAAACCAGTATTTAGTACAGTCAATCATGACAAAATGTCTTCTCTGGGGAATGCTGAAATTATTTTGACATCCTCTCACAACCACTTTGCAAGCATACTCAGTGTAAAAAATCCCTCATGGTTCTGTAATGCTTTTACCTTGTCAACCAAACTCTTGCCCCCTTTCGGGTGACAACAAACCTACTGCTATAGGTGGTGACCAAGCCATTGCTCCTCAGCCTTCTGCTTCCAAAGAAAGCAACCACAATGGAAAGCAAAACAGGGAAATTAGTTGAAAGCTATGAGAAGGGTATTACAAACATAGAAGAAGGACTTCTTTCCTTTCCTTTCCTTTTATTTTATTTTATTTATTCATTTATTTTAAGGGACGGGTTGCAGGACTAACAGGTCCTCCTTCTTTGGAAGTTCCCTTGCTTGATTACATTTGAAGAACAATCTAAACTAGAGCTAAACTAGCAGTTCTTTCAGGTCTTTTCTAGTTCCAGTATGATTCCACATTCCAGGTCTGTGATTCTAGAAAGATAGTGAATCATGGGTTAAAAGAAAAATTTCCTTTTAAACTATGAGTAATGTGCTCTGTACTAATGCTAACTCAGTAGTTCCACAATAGCTTCAGTTATGCTAAAACTCACTTTCCACCTCTTCTTGAAAATTGGCCTTATATATCCCATACCTAGCAAATAGCACATTCCTGCGAATCGTGTCATTACACAGAATTTCTGTCTCTTCTAACATATGTTTTGTGACTCAGACCAACTTTATCTCATAACTAAACATAGGTTTCCTTAGCAGCATTTGTAACCAGAAACAAAATATCAATTAAATATCTTATGGTATCCAGTCTGATATCAACTCCTAGGTCCTCATGTTATTTAATCTATGAAGGCTTATAAAATATCTCAGCCATGCTATGCTTTCATCATTTTACTTATCGTCCTCTTTTTTGGTAAAAGGAATTATTGACACATACTGAAAATTAATTTTTTTTCTGTTGCTTTGGTACCAAAATGCTAAAGAGAACTGTACATGTGCAGTAAGATTAGAGATACAGCCTACTAGGATGCACCATACATTGTAAAGGCAAGAGCCACTGATCTGTCCACGTGTACAGTAAGACACAAGGATAGATGTTTTTGCATCTCTTAAACATGTTAGAAATGTATTATGTGCACCTGCAGATCAGCTCAAGCCAACCAGTTGACAAGAGAGTGAGTGGTTTAATCTCAGGTAAAGTAAAAGTATTTCATGGGTCAGAAAATTCTGAAATCAAGCTGATTTAGTCCAATTTATTTTCAGTGTTCCAACTTGACTTCAATAGCAGAATGGATCATTCTGAAAATAAACACTGACTGAACAAAACATATTTTTCAATTCATAAAATTAAATACTGGGGAAGATAATCGAAATATGGCATAGATTACAGAAGTAAAAGGAAAGAAAGATGGTTAGAAGGGGAAAAAAGTCTTCAGGTAGGGGAAGGCACTCTTCTTTCTGTTTATTTCTGGTCTATCCTCTGCTTCATTAGAGAATACTTGAAGCACTCCTGAGCTGTTTCTTTGTCTCTTTGTGCATCCAAAAACAAAGATGGAAAGTACTGATGGGAGCCCTCTCTTGCGCTAAGTGAACACTTCACTCTGTTTTCCTTGGCTCCATGAAAAGTCAGGTGCCCATAAAGGTGGCAAGCACTGCCAAACACAAGGGGAAGAAGGCTCACTCTGAAGAAGGGAGGACCCACACCTTTTGTAGAGCACAGCTTTATGATGTTCAGAAAAGAAAACTTGCTTGTTAATTAGCCAGCCAACAAATTCTGCACAAGCTGTAGCTTCTGTGTAGATGCAGCTCCATGAAGAGCTCACTGCTGTTGGCAGACCTCAAGGTGACATTGCCGGATCTTCTCCCAGACTGGATGGCTTACCTGTCATCTGATGGCTGCAAGATATGAGCTGTCTCCCAGTGAATCTGTTTCTAATTTTCAGCTCTTTGAATTATGTCACTTGCTATTTTGAGCCCTCCTTTTCTCATTTTTTCCAGTCCCCAGCAATATTCACACATAATGGCTGAGGCCATTGGAGAGCATTGCCCTTTTAAGTCAGAGAAAAAGAAATCCTTTTTACAACCTCTCTTCAGAGCAAAGTCTCTTACAACCCAGATGCATGTCTATAAGCTTTCTTCACACTCTCTTCAACTTGAACACATCTTCCCACTGATGACACAGCCTGAGCTTCATATAGCACACTGAGATAGGTTTAGTTATTCTGGTGGCACGGGGACAGAATACTAAAGAGCCTGAAAATGCATGCAGTCCTGAGGCATTAAAAGGTGTTTGCAACAAAACCAGCAGTGGTACAAAACAGGAGGTTTGGGGTTTTTGTCACAAGCAGTGAATACTCACAAAAGAGAGCTCTGATCTTTCAAAAAGCCTGCTGAAGTAAAAACAACTCCTGAGCCACCTCTGGCTTCATCTCAGCAGAGAAATTGCAAGCTTTATTTTGAAACTAGCTGAAGTTCATTTACACAGAGGAAATAGCAGGTTTAACTGCTTTGATGTCTGAAGTACAAGGCTGATATTTTAGGCATTGTTCGGGTAGATTGAGCTAAGGAGAACGCTCACACTATCTACTGAGAAGCAAAGCACTCAACCCAGCATCACTGCAGTGAAAAATTCCCAGAGCCATACAGCCACTGGCGCAAGACAAAATACATTTGAGGCTGGGTTTTTCTTTTACTGGCATGGAAATCAACTCTGTTATGAACCAGAAGACTGTTGTAAAAAGTTTGATTTAAGAAAAACTGTTAGGATTTGCTTCCTTTTTAACATCAACGAGAAGAAAAAAAAAAGCAGTTCAAAAATGTTTTCATTTCAGGAAGTAGGATTCTCGACTTGTCATCAATAGTAGGTGAGGGGAAGGTGGAAGGAGACAAACAAAACAAAACAAAATATGCACTGACTGCACTGCTTAGCTTGGTGTCATCTGCAAACTTGCTGAGGGGGCAGTTGATCCCATCATCTATGGCACTGATAAAGATCTTAAGGAGTACCGGTTCCAAGACAGACCCCTGGGGGACACCACTCATGAAATCACTCCTCTCAAACCAAGATGGCAGCAGAGAAACCTGAAATTGCACTCATGCATATTGCTATTATTGGCAGTGTAAGAAAGGTGAAAATCAAACTCGAATTAAGGTCTTTACAGGCACAGCTAGTTCCTCAAAGCACCCGTATTTTCTCACATATGGCAAAGGTATAATACATAGCTGATTAACAAATGCATTTTAACTCTCAGGTAATTCCTCTATTCTTGTTATTTGTGTACAAGATACTCTGATTTTTCTAAACGCTTTTCTTCTTCATTGGTCACAAAGGAATTTTACAAAATCTTTTCCACTCACCTGTACATACCTGCACTACAAACATTTGATAAAATATTGTAAATTGTATCATTTTCATTGCAACTCATTGAGCCATGTTCCATATTCCAGCAACATCCATCACACACAGAACAGCAACAAACTGATTTGTTGTCACGCACAAATTATTTTGATGCCACCTCCCTGGATGGGGAAATAGCACAGAAGTGCAAAATAGCACAAAAACACAAAGAAAAAATGGAAAAACCCTGCCCAGATGTGGTCAAGTCATTTTTCCTCCCACTTTACTTTAGCATATGCTTTCAAGTAAAGGAAAAAGGGTTAAATAAATCATTATTCTGATTTCCCACCTGAGTCATTCCATCAGCGTCCACAAACTCCCCCTGCCCCAATTCTTCTGTTCATTATTTATATTCCTGTATGGAAGAACATTATCATAATCAATCATCTCCCACAATTACATATTTTTTCTTTATCCTTTACTTTTTTTATTTTAGGTCTCCTCTGAATTGTTGGCTGACAAGTCTGTAAGTATTGAACGTCACGCAGTTTGGATACAGAAATTACTTAAACATGAATATAACAAATATATTGCCAGTTCTATTGTCTCTTGAATGCTTAGTCATGTAGTCGAGTGGGAAATCTTCACAAAAGTCTGTCCACTACCTCTTTACCGTAGGAAAAAGGTCATCAGGAAATTAGCATTTACCCTTTACAGCTTCCTTTCAAATACCTGGTCTCCCACCACGGAGCAGTGTGCTACTCACTGTCATCCACAAAACATGAGTCAATTGGAAAGAAACTTCATCAACTAATAGGGTTAGATTAAGCTGTACTCTCTCGGGGCTGGTAGACAAGATGGATAAATTTGCTCAGGACTGCAGCGTCTTTCCACTTATTCCCTCTAAAGAGAATCTGTTTCTTCATCTTAAGTATGTGAAATTAGAGACATCTTCTGCCTAGCTCAACACATCAAATCTTGGCCAACTGATGCCTTGACTGCCTGCTCAGCACCATGCAGCTTATGGAGAAGTACTCAATGCAAGTATTATCCCAAATTCTCCACAAGCATGGGTAGACATGGCCCAGTGAAGATGAAGTCTGGACTACTAATAATAAAAATACAAATATCTTTTTTTCCCCAGAAATTAGAAAAATTCACATCATCCATAAAGTATCCCCCCATTGTGTTGTAAAGCTAGTTTTAAAAATGATAGCAAACATGGGGAGCTAATTAAGAAGGCAGCCAAAATTTTAATTAAAATTTATTACCTGATAATTGATGTAATAATGTACTTCTAGAAAACAACAACAACAAAAAAATGTGTCTAATTACAACTTAGCTATTTTATCTGAAACTTACTGCTAATTAAAGAATCTCAAAACATGACAAATTTACCCCATTTGAACAAGAAAAGGAATGCTGCTTTCCCGTAACAACATTGCTCATTCACAATTTGGCCACATAGAGGCAAAAATTAACCCAGTCAGAAGTTCTGTAATTAAATCCTACCAGTTGAAAGTGATGTCATTTCGTTGGGCTTGGTTGGGCTTTTTCTTTTTGTGTGACAGCTTCTGCTAATAAGGTCAGTTGTCATCAAAGCAAGACAAAAATTTACTGGATAAATTTTTCTCAAGTGGGAAAATATTTCAACAACTATGGATCAATTTAAAGAAATAGGTTGCTTGGAAAAAGTCTGGGATATAGTTTGTGATGTGGCTGAGCTGCTACGTGACAGTTCATTTTCTGAAACTATTTTTCATGTTATTTAGCAGTACAAGTTAAGATATAAAAAGAAGGAATGCTTTTGTTACATATAAAAAGAAACTTTAGACTGACTGAAATAAATAAGAACAATAGCACTAAACAAATGCTCAGCAACTTCAGTGCTGTGAAATTCTCATGTGATTGCTCTGTTCTGAACCAAAACACTGTTTTCAAAAGTTTGGGTTTTGCACAGCAGAAATATAGAATAGCATTTTCCCATACCAGATGATTTTGGATCAGTACTTCTGCTATGACTTTGGTCAGCAGCTGAAGGTGGAATAGGAAATGTAAATTGGTGCAAACATAAAATTAATGACTCCTTGGTGTACTTTCCCAGCATCATTGATATGTGAACAAGGAAGAGGAACACAGTTTCAGTATAAAGATCTCCTAAACACACTCATTTTCAATAGCTTGATGTAAGAAGAGATTTCCATAACAAGGGTCAGATACACAGGTAGACCCCATGTATTTTGAATCTTAGAGCTCCATTTCACATCCAGAGCAACACAAAACAAGGATGCTTGTCCTGTTATCTTAGTAGTGATTCCTGAAGGCTGTGCAGTAGTTTTCACAGCCTATTGCACCCTTCTACAAAACTACTGAGGCACTTTGCAAGTTCCACTGTTTTCTCCCATGGAAAGAAATATTTGTTGCTTTTTTTAAACACTGATAATTAGCAACCAAAATTAAGATGGTAATCAATCAGATCTGTCCCGGTCCAATACAAATTTTAGAGAAGCACCCTAAAGATCTAAAAAAGAGCGTGATTTCTTTAGTTTTGTTTTCTACAGCACCTCTAAACGCAGCATAGAAATTGGAGGTGGATGGACTTCAGTCGCTACAGCCTGAAGCAACATGGAAATAGTAGCTGTGGGAGGCATGCTTTGTCCAGTGGGCAAATTCCCTGCTCACACTGGGAGTGATGCCTGGTGCTTGTGATGCATCAGTATCTTCCTTTCGCTGCACCCAGTTAGGAGCATGCCTCTTCTCACAACGTAGGCTTTTCTTCTGAACCAAATTATGCCTGGTGATTTTCCCTTGCTGCTTGCATATTCAAGTATCCACTGCCGGGTACAGTGTCTTCATATCTATTGCAGCAGTTTTGGTCTAGTTTATCCAGATTCTTAGCTATAGTAAACCCTGGATTTTCATACAGATTAATATAATCCGAGCAAATGTTAAACCACTGTAATTACAGATGAGGTCCAGCACAGATCATGTGAAAACTGCTTAAAGATAGCTTTACATCTCCCTTGTCTCTTTTTAATCAAAGGTCAGCTACAGCAGGAAATCTGCACTGCTGGCTTTAAGAAAGGCTGTGAAGAACCATGCTTTTTGTCTTGCAAATGACATTTCTTAGGTGACAAAGAAGGATGCCTGTTACATTTCACAGACTACAAGGGAACCAGGGAGCTGAGGAAGTGTTTGGAATTACAAGCACATCCAGTAGCATTTCCTACAGGCACAGCACTTGCATCAGAGACTGATTAGCTCCTATTCATAATGTGCTCCATTAAGACTTAAGGGAAAATGCACTTTTCAAGAAAGAACAGCAGATGAGTAATACCATGCTAGTCTGACACCAAAAAAAATAGCACAAAACACACCAAGATTATCCAGCATTTCAGAAAACAAGCTGAACAAAAGGCTGTAACATGCTAGTAATTCCCTGTGCATGGATATAGTTCTGTATTACCTGGAAGAGGTAAACCTATTTACAGCACAAAGACTCTTCCATTACTGGAGCCGCCTGAGAAGGAGAGGCCCACAGGCTACACCCAGTGCCCTGCCGCTGGAGCTGCAGGCCACGTCACACAGCCACAGGAGAGGAGAATTGGCCAAGGTGAGCAGTCCTCTTCTTTCACCAAAGCATGACCTGAATGGTGTGCTAAACCAGAGGCTGGATACCAGACTGTCACTAGCAGGCCAAAGATAAAAAAAACTCTTGGCCTTCATACTACAGGTCTTGGCTTAAGGTGTGAAACGCCGTGGTGATTTCTGAAATGTACACAGTCATAGAATTGTTACAGCTGGAAAAGACCTCTCAGGTCTCTCAGATCATCAAGTCCAGTCCCAACCCAGCCCCACCATGCCCACTAACCACATTCCTCAGTTCCACATCTATGCATTTCTTGAACACTTCCAGGGACAGTGACTCCATCAGCACCCTGGGCAGCCTGTTCCAAAGCTGGATAACTCCTTTCGAGAAGTTTTTCCTAATACCTAACCTGAACCTCCCCTGACACATCTTGAGGCCTCTCACCCTATTTTCAGGCAGTTGTAAAAGCAACAAAGTCTCCTCTGACCCTCCTCTTCTCTGGACTAAACAGTCCCAGAACTGTAAACACAAGAGTACACGGGGGAGCAGAATGGGAACCATTCACTTCTGTCCAGCAGTCTCATAGCAAAGAAAGCACTGTCCTGGGCTACTGTGACCACCCAAAGAAAGGAGCTTTCCTGTGATGAAGAAGTTGCAGTCCCAGTCTCACAGTAGGCAGCAGGGGCTGGCAGTAACTTCTGTGCAGTCACAATTTTACCTAGTCTGCATCCTGACTCCCTCCTGCCAAACCAGCCCTCCGCACACCATCAACCACCAATTTCTTCCACTGATCCAGGGCAAAACTGTTGCCCACAATCAGCTTTTTGTGCTACAAAGCCAGTGCTGAAAATATACACATCCCATCTGGTGGGAAAAGATGTGAGCTCACATTTCAGTTTTGAGTAAAGCCTAGTCAATGCAACAGCAATGCACAAAATACAGAGGAGAAGAAAATAAGGAAAAAAGCTCAGAGATGAATAGGCTGGAGATGAAAACAGCCTTACTGTTTAACAGTTTACTTTTCAAAGGCAGCGCAAGGGCAAAATGCTTTGTGAGAGGGGAAAATTAGTTTCCAAGGTGTGTGCTTTCCACAGAAAGTCAAGTTAATTATTCAAAGCAGAAGACCATGAATTCTCACAATTTAGTCATTCTGTACTGACACATTCAGGCCCAGTGAGCTGCTTCTTATCACCAGGACTTTGATAATTGGCATAGACATATGAAATAAACTTTCTAGAGAATTCAGTAGTAAGCAGGTATGACATCCTAATAGGGGTTTTATTAGGCATTTTTCTGCACGGTAATGTATTAGCAATCACTGTGACAATTTCTGCTCTGAGGGGTTTTGGCCTTGCTCATTTTTTATACTTGCAGGGAAATAAATTTATTCATGGCAGAGATCTAATCCAATACACTACTCTGTTTACTCTGGTTTCTAAAGTAGCAGTTCTCTCAGAATTAATGAGAAGTGACTTATACATCATAGAAGAAAACACAGTGTCTTCAGTCTGGCATCACTGAATAGCAATGATCACTTCTGAGACTACAAACTGTAAGAAAGGAGTCCTAACTACTCGGTCCTCACATCACAGCTGAGATCAGCACAAGACTGTCGAAGAAATCTGTAGTTCCTCCTTCCCAACCAAGCCAAAATTCTGAAAGACAGAAGAACCAGCTACTATTATGGACATTGCTCCCTAACTTCAGAAAAGCACTCAATACTCTCCTCACTGAAAAAGTGCAGTGCTAAGAATATGATGTGACCTGCAGTGCCTTTCTTAATCTTTTCATTGTAAGCTACTACAGAGTTAATTTTGTGCTGTTTACAGAGCAACTTAAGCTGAAAAACCTAATGTCTTTTTTAGGTGACTCACAACCTGAAAATACATCAATGCAGAGTTTTGGTTTAGCATTTCATAAGGTCTCTCTTACAACTGGATCTAAAAGAGAGTGAACATGCTCCACAGTTTCGATAAAGACAGCATTCTCTTTGGGAAATGATTCTCCCAAAGGAGATAAAAGTGTAATATCTCATTAACCCATTTCAGCCACACATGTAGTAGTAGTGCACAATCAATCAACTTGTGTTCATTGTGATATGATCTTTACAGCTACTCCTTTATGGTGCCCTGCATCAGCTGAACATTTGAATTTACATTTCTGGGACTCTGTATGCTTACAGTAAGATTCTGTTATATTTTTCACTATAGCAGGTTTATCTGTGTTTGAAATAGTCCTTTGAAGTAAACATCTGCCATTATTGCTCAACAAGAGGGGAAAACCAAGCTAATAGTGAGACTGATATATCAGTTTATATATAGAGAGACTGCCCAGTTAGGAGTAAGGTAGAGAAAGGTATTGTGTTGTGTTTACATTGGCCATTATGATACCTTGAGCAAGAGATTTGAAGACAGAGCCAAAGGAATCAAGCAAACAGGCATAAATGCTATGAGCATCCTTTCTAAAAGATAAACACTTTAAAATCCCTTTTACATAATGCTCTATTCAGAGGACTGCATAGAATTTGAATTTTTGTCCAGCCAAACCAAGAAATATTTCACTTTCAGGTAGCATTCAGGAGAGGAATAAACAGATACAGGAAAGTATAACATCACCAGTAAGGATGATATTGTTAGTGAGCTATAACTGGATCAAAAGGTGTTTAGTTTTAGAGCCCTTTTGTCATTCAAGTAATACTGCTCTCTCAGAAAGTTTTCAGTTTTTTTATTTTCTGGGGTTTTGACTGAAATGTCAGTCATAAATGTGTACATTATAAAAAGGTAATTTCAACAAATAATTATAATAGTTTAGGTATTCATTGCAATAACATCCTTTCTTAAATCTACAGCATTCATGGTATCTCTTAAGCCACTTTCATGCTAACTTCACAGAAGCTTTCCAACCTGGATGCTATATGTACTCAACTGCATGTTTTCATTTATGATAAAAATTGAGTTAATCATATTGTATTCACCCTACATAATAACCTCAAGTGCTTTTGTGAACAGAACTACTCTAGGACACTTTACAGTATTGGCAATCCCTACCACCTCACTTGTGAATTAATTTCCTCTCCTGCTATTCATGATGTTTCCCCAGCTTCTTTCCTGGTTGCTCAATTTATCTGGAAGGTGTCTCTTCCAGCTGAAGGGCAAGAAATGTAGGCCGTCCAGAGATTGTTACAAAACATTATCCAAAATTAGCAACTGGAAGACATTTGGAAATCTTACTGTGGAGAGACACAGTCACAGAAAATGTTATTACTTCCATGCCTTGAAAAATGGAGGAGATGGGTACAACTTATTTTGGAGTCTTTATATTGAATAAAGTGCTCAGAAACATTTGACTTTTTTCGTCCATTATTCTGGTCCCATGGCATGGATGAACAATACTTAGAATATAATCAATCATTTATTAACTAATTTTGTATAGGCATTGCTGTGCCTCCACTAGAAATAAAAGCTGTTAATACACTCAGACACTCTGAAAGTTAAGTCATGGTTGTTCTTAATAGATCTATTTGTAACTCGGAATTCTTCAAAATTTGCAAGACCCCTACTCATTTCTTTCTCACTCAAGCCAGATCCATAATGGAATTAATGGTGCTGCCTTTAAATCTGTACAAACACAGTGGAAGATACTGCATAAGGACAAATAGATCATATCGGTGTCTTATATGTGTATATCTGAATATAGATTTGGTAATGAAAAATCCTGCTATATTGCCATATACAATAGAGAACACTGCTTAGTATTATACTAAGGCCATTTTTCCAACTTTTCAGAGAGGAAACATCAGATTTGTTAAGTGTTCTCCAAGAACACAATGAAACCTCACTTTAATAATGACCTCAGTACAAGAACAGCTGACAACAATTAGGTTACCAAGGCCCTGAATGTGGCAACTCTCTACTATGCTAACTGACGTAGCATTTTTTCCCCGAAACCATCAGTCAGGGAATGCATCTCTCTTGCTCTTGCCCTTCTACTTTTTCTGAAAGTTCCCTAGGACAAGAGCCATTCTTGTGATGTGACCACATGAAACAATTCAAGAGTGATGGGCACATGAGTACAACAAAAATAGCAAAAAACAAACAAACAAACAAACAAAAAGAAATAACAGCAGTTTTGCACACAGTGTACCATATGTATCCCTTTGTTAATGGTGGAAGACATTAAGTTTTATAGACATTCTTAAATCACCAAACATTAGACTATCTAATATTTTCTTTTGTGACCACCTTTGTAGCATCATCGGTTTAGAACCTTTTAGTTGCTAAGTGTGGATTATTCTAAAATTCCAGTACAAGATTTATGGATCATATCAGGGCCAACTGTGTTTATGTCTAGACCAGAATCATGTTGTGATCAGCCTTTTCTTCCTTTTAATATAATTTGAGTATCAGGCACTGAATTTACCTTGACGTTTGGAACAGAACTAGCTTTTACTGTTAAGTGAGCAGTCCTATGTACAGGTTCAAAAGGTAAAAACTGAAGCTATAGTCCTATATTAGAAAGGTGAGTGACAGAAAGTATAAACCACTAATTAACTTGTCTGCCCCTACTGATGATTAGAGACACACCTTTATTTAGCACTGAGATTTAAGACAAATATCAGGCTTCAATGGGTATTCAGCCATTTAGGGATAAAAGGTAATTTTTCAAAAAAAAAAAATACTTTCAGGTTTTAAGGAGGTAGTACTGTGTGGGAACATTCAAATTTATATAAAAACTCAACTTTCTAGTGGTTAGCACCAAATAATATTTATTGGATAACCTTGTGTCCTTTGTTGAAACTGTCAGTATAAGTGCATTTTAGCATAGTGTGAGGCTAATATCTATAATTAAGAAGAACATAGCAAGGTTCTGTAAAGTACTTAGTTTGGCAGTTCTCTTGAAAGTAGATGTAGTGTCTTGATGACTTGTTCCTGTTTGTTTATGTATTTACTCACAGTCCTAAATTAAAGGTTATGGAGCGCCTTTCCCTCCCTCCTTATTGTGCGGTGTTTAAGAAGTTGCTATACATAGTTTACATCAAACAGCAGTGATAGCAGGCAAAGAAAAAGACCCAGTCTCTCTTCACTTTTTTCACGGTTGAGGAGAGCTTGTTTCATGAATGATGACTCAGTTCCCTCTTCTGAAGTGTTCTGAGGCTCCCCTAAGACATCATGGGACACCATTCAGCAGATCAAGCCTGCAGTGGAGCCAGAAGTGCCATCGGAAAACTAAAAGCTCATAGACTAGGCCATTTAGCCCAAGAGGGACAATAAAAATATCTTTCAAAAATACCTCTCATTTCAACCTCCCTGGCCTCAAACATTTGCTGAGACATTCAGTTCCTTAGCTCCTTGCTGCTTTGTCCAGCAAAATCATAGTTAAGTCATGATATCTGCCAGTCTCCTTTTCTAATGAAAACAGGTTCATCTGAGATAAAGAAAAATGCTTGTGGACTCACACCATACAGACATTCAGGAGCAAAGAAGTGAAAGATCATCAGATTCATGGAGGCACTGAAATGATGAATATCTTCATAAATCTCACCCTACATGTTTTTCCCAAAGTCACACAGGAGGTTTGTAGCAGAGCAAGAACTGAATTTTTATTTCCCAAGTCCTGTATTATCACCCAGCCACTGAATTTTAACAATTTTTAAGTGACCCTTAGATAGGCTGGATTCAAACTTGTGACCCAAATGTGAAAAATTCTTCATCCCACTACCATACAGTTGTCTCATTAATGGTCTCCTGAGCCATCCAGTGTTTACAAAACTATTTAGAAAAACAAAGTTACATGCAGATATTGCTGTACAATAAAAACCTTCTCATCTGCACCTACAAATTTACATGGAAAGATCTATGTACAGTAACCTGGCAGGGAGAGGTTTCTACTGGCCAATACATTTTCTGCTGCAGATGACACAAGAGAGCTTTCTTGATAGAACGTTTCTTCCTCTGTTGCTGCAGCATTTGTCAATGGAAATGAGAGAATTTGTAAAAGCAAAAAATTGAAAAAAATGACAGAGCAGAAGAATACGAGAGAACGAACAATAAACGACAAAGTTCTTATTTGAGTATTTAGTGCTCAGAGTAAATTACCCTGACTTATTCATGGCACATCCAGATTGTAATATTATGAACACTTGGCTGCAATAAAAGGCCAATAGGATTAGCAGTTGTTTGTAATAATATTTACACTGTAATAGTCATGACAAGTCTAGGACTTTTTTTGTTCTGAGGATAAAACAACATTTTGTTACATTCTGCTGCAAACTGCAAACCCAGAAGAGGACAAGATCAGAAGAAGAAAAGCACTAATAAAATGTTCTTTGTACTACAGAATATGATAAAAAGAAAAATAGGGAATCTAATCCTATATAACGAACACATATAAAAACTCCCTTAAATTTCATTGTGGTTTTGCCTGAATAAAGACTAAAGGAACAAGAGTCACTGTTTGTACTTTTCAAGCACCTGAGATATCTATGGTTACAAAAAGCGTTCACTTTTCATCTAGAAGAGTTAGTCCCTTATGGTGCAATGGCCAAATATCTGCTTAAATCTCTGTGTGCATCCTTTCCACATGTCAGCAGGTAAACTGGCAAAACAACACTTGGAATTCCCAGCTGTCTCATCACTGAGTTTTTAAGAGCTATATAAATATGTACTGGGTTGAAGTACAGCTTCAAATGGTTCAAGGAAGATGAGAAGCAGTCATGGATGCAGGCGAAATAGCTGAAACCAGATACTCTGTGCCATGTTTGCATATACTCAGGCACAAGACCTCTGTCTCCATCCTGGTTATCAGTATCCTCAGTGAAGTCCTGGAACAAGAACTTTGTTATATTAACAGTTGCCACATACAAGACTCATTAGAAATCACATTAATAATGGTGTCAACTTCCAACTCCTTTTCTAGAAGTAATTTCTAAGCTGCATGTGCCAGCAGGCAAAAGGTACATTTAAAGATTTAAACAGTACAACAAAAAAAAATTAAAGAGCTGAATCTAATCTAAAGCTGAAGAAATTGTGCTCTGGGGAGAAATCACTGAGATACAGGGTCCTGGATGGTCCAACATAACAGCTGATGAAGAGGTCAGAATTTTAAAGGAAAGAGAGATTCCTTTGGCAAAAAGAAACTGGGACTCAATAGCGGAATTACTAAATGATTGAATTTATCTGTCTCCAGATCACATAAGTATAGCAGCAAGGCAGAAAGTGCGTATTGTTGTTTCTATGCTAAGCACTGAAATGCTAAAGCAGCAGTGGAGAATATGTGCCTTATGAAGAATGTTGTCAGCAAGTAACTAAAACAACAGATAATGAATTTCACCAGTCTCAAAGGAGCTCAAAAATAGACTTGATCTGTTATCACTCACAGCACCATGGAAGCTTCCCTTGCTATAGGGAAATTATACAATTAAAAATAATAATAATATAAATTTAAAAGGAAAAAAGGAAGCAAGCTAGCTTTGTGACACATAGCAATTCAAACAGCAAATGTGATCAGAGGAGAAGGAAAAAAAGTGAACTCTTTTTTCCATATGGACCCATCAGCAGCAAAATTAAGACAAATTAATGCTCTCCACTGCCTACAGCAGAGACACCTGGAGTGAGACACCCCATACAGGATGAGACACTCCAAGGTCAGTGCACAGCGATGTAAGAATGAGGGTGACTACTGATATCTGACAACAAAAAAGTTGGTGACATACGAGAGATCAGTGTCTTGCATTTTAGGGATCTAGACTTAAGTTTTAGGTTCACTGTATCCACTAAAGAGCATTCAAAGAAAGACAGCTTCTACTTCCTTACATCTAGATGCTCCCGTACTTCAACATAAGGGCTAAAACTGAGAGCAAGTGAAGAGGAACCCATTTTCTCACCAAGCAAAGTCTGTGTTGTGAATCAGAGTTACAATCTATTTATACCAATGTAGAACGAAATCTGGAGGCAAACGCTTACTTATCAGTAGTATAAAGAATGTAACTATAGAGAAAATGAGGCATGGCTGGTGTTACTCGTGCACAACACATGCTTACTCAATCACAATCATTTGAGAATACACTCCACAGAGTAAAAAGCTGTACAGTCTCTATGAAGGTTTTCTTGCAAGAATACATGAAGGAAAAAATACTTGCTGCTCTGTGATACCCTTAATATATAATTTCTCAGCCAGAAGAATGCACTGTATTTATGGAAATTAAGTAAGATATGTGCAATACATTTGTGAATTCAGTTTTGATGTCCATAAATTCTTTCCTTTTTTCTTCTAAAATGCTTTAGGCCAATTTCTTTAATTTTAGAGGCTTGTGGAAACATTAAAAAGGCTGACTATGGTGCAGGGAAATATGAAGAATAGATACATCACCAAAACTAAATTCCATCAGTGCACACGTAATATTTTTGCTGTTTTTTTTTTTTTTCTGTGTCTGCAGCAGTTAAAGTAGTGATGGCAAAAGCAAAGTCTCAAATTATCATGTAAAGTCCACAAAAGTGTATCTCAATTGCTCTATAGAGGTTGTAATAGAACACCAAGCTCTAAGGATTAGATAGATGAAAGCTTAATAATATCATGGGACATCTCAGGGGGAGAATGGTTAGGTAACACAAAACATTTTTTCACTAAAATAAATAGTTTTGTTTAGTTAGCAACAACCAAAATTACATTATGTAGCTCACTGTCACCAACATTTTTCAGTGTTCAGATAAAGAATAAAGGTTAAATTCCTTATATTTTGTCTTGCAGTTTTGTTGGAAAATGTAAAATATTTAATCATTAAGCCTGTCATTATCCTCCTGCTGTTCTGCTCTGATTAATTCTTATAATATGAAACAGCAATTCATTTTATCCTTCCACATCACAAGTCCAGCTAAAGGAGATAAGTGGCCGATAAAAGATCTCCAAGAACAGTTATAAATGATTCTCTTTACAAGAATAATAAAGCAGCTATGTAGAGCTGAGTAAACCCTCCATAAGTTACACATAACCAATTTTGTTAGAAAACCTCAGCAAATCATAGTCAATAATCTTCACTGTTAACCTGCTGTTTCCAAACTTTTGTGCAGAAACTTCACTCTGAAATGCGAATGTTTAATTACTTTTTAATGGTGAGCTTTATTTTTACTAAATTCTGTCATCTGTCTCAATTATTTTCCTCCATTTTTTATAATTAAAGTAACTGTCATTTCAGAAGACTTCTTTACCTTTATTTCTGCTCTGCATTTTACTCTTTACAAAAACAAACTTCAGTTGAATCGATGTTCCTGTTTTAAGCTTTGCCCTGTAAGTCAGCACACTCCTTTTCTAGAGGGACCTGCTATAGGGACATTGTTTAGTGACCAGCCACAGGACCCCATCACAGCCACTTCATCCTTGGATGTGTGGTTTAACCCAGCAGGTGGCTGAGCACCACACAGTCATTTGCTCACTCCTGCCCTTTCCAGTGGGATGAGAGAGAGAATCATAGGAAAAAAAAGAGCAAAGTAGAACTCGTGGGTTGAGATAAAACTATTTACAGAGACAGAGAAAAGGAAAAGGACAACAGTTCTGACAAAAGGAAAAGGATAGTAGCTATGACGATATCTATATGTATGTATGAATATGTATAACAAGTGACGCACCAGCAATTGCTCACCACTCCACAACTGATGCCCTGCTCACCCCCAGAGCAGCAGAAAAGAGAACTCCCATTGCTTTCAAATCTTTCCTTCCAAAGGATGCCATACGATATGGAATATCCCTCTGGCCTGTTTAAGTCAGCTGTCCTGACTCTATCTCCTCCCAGCTCCTTGGGCCTCGCCTCATGGGTAGGACAGCAGAAGAATGTGAGAAAACCAAGTTGTACTTGGCTCTATACAGCACTGCTCAGCAACAAATAGAAACAGCGTAGTATTATCAGCGCTGCTTTTCCTGCTAAAACCAAAACATGGCACTATGAAGAAAAGCTACCTTGTCCCAGCTGATATTTAGACAGGACAGACAGGCCAAACTTGAGGAACCAGGATGAGGAAGGAAACTGGTTCTAAGCTGGATCTATGGTGCATTACTGAAATAATTGCATAAGTGAAAGGTAATGTATCATGTTATTTTGATGTAAATAACAGATGGCAGGGAATGAGAAGTATTGGCAATTTAGACATTTTATGACTATGAGATCTAAGATGTGATGTACATGCTGTCTTGCAGGGAAAAAAAACAAGTGACACAACCTTGGTAACTCTGAACAGCAACAGTCTATGCATTTGTTTCTTATGCTGTGCTGAAAATAGTGTTCAAATTCAGAAATAATTATAGAGACAATTACTCATCCTACACATATTTGCCTCCTTAAAGTGTCTAAGGAATGTGATACATCTGAAAAGTTCAGAAAAAAAATGATTAAATGATTTGTTTCCTTTTCCCTAGGCCATCAAGAATCTGAAACTATTTGAAGCAATATAATTTCTTTCTTCCTTTATATTTATTCTAAATAGAAAAAAATATAGCAGCATTAGCTACTGAATTGTTTTCTAACACTGATTAGTTCATCATCAGGCAGACACTGTCATGGCCTACGTCTGAGATTTAATTCCTAATGATGCGAACATTATATCTGGTACAGTGGCACTTTACATCCTAAACCTAGAGTCTGAGATCAGAGAAGTGCAAATTTTTCATTCATCTCTCCATCACCTTCCTGTCCATGACTGTCTGAGTGAATTTGTTTATAACACTAACATCAGTAGTAGAAGAGCTCTTTATACCATGAGGCCACTCAAATGCTCCTGGGTCAATTTAGAGGACTGTGACTCATTCAAAAGCTTCTGGTTCTTTTGGACAAGTGCAAGGAAATTTATCCAGCAGCCTTTTCCACCCGATCCTGCCAACTAGAAGAAGGACCTTGCAGTTTTCATAACACAAAATTATCAAACTGTTCTCACCCAATTGTCCTCATTGAATGCTCAGACACCACAGCAAACAGGACAGAAAGGCAGACTCAGGCTCTTGGGTACTGCTAGAGGGAAAATGTGGGAGACAGGCAGGCTATGTCCCACCAGGGCCCCAGCCATATGTTAATCCTGTTCTGTTCCAGCTGCAGGTGTTGCTGTGGTCACAGATACCAACCAACCAAAAAGGGCAAAGAATTTGTAGAAAGTGTGTGGAATGCAAGGCCTTGGGCCCTTCATGAATCAGCTATCTCTGTCTCCAAGGGAACATTATTACAGTGTCACAGGCAGTGCCTGATTTGGCTTAGCTTCTCAGTATGCAGCTGAAATATGTTGGAAATTAAATAAAAGCGATCATTAATAGAGAAAAGCATCATAATGAGTATTTTTGTTTTTTGCCAAAGTTGTAATTTAGATACCAAGTCCATGAAAAATCTGTAGTAGAGCAATGATATGACACAGTTTGGCATAGGCATAGGTCCTATGCTTAGTATATGCATTAGAAGGGAAGAATTACGGCCCCATTTGATATGAACGTGCCCTGGATATGAAAAGAACACCTCCATGTCACATCAATTAAAATTTATCTTCCACCTTGTAAACGTGATCTTCAGCACAGCAGACAGTTACCATGGGGATGAGTGATACAGAAATGAAACTGTATGCAAAAATGAGTTGGTGGTCCATGTCCATTTATATTAGAAAGATGTCCTGCTCAGATATATCTGTGTTTGGCACTTGCTGCCAGTCTCACTGGGCAATAACATGAGCTGGGAGGGTGAGCAACTCCACCACTCCCAGCAGTGATCCCTTCAAAAGAATGCTTGTTCTATACAGACCTCCTGCTGTGGTTAAATAGGAGGCTTCAGCTTCAAATCATGTCAATTCAGCTTTGCCCCAGTAGCACATATACACACGTGCTGGGCAGGGGGGGCTGTATCATGCTTGATTTCAAGAAGGTGAACCTCTGCTATCAGGCTGACTGTTACAGGCAGTCAAGTCCAACAGGAAGGTCCCCACATAGAGGCTGAGGAGGCCACAGATCCCTCCCGTCTCCTTGGGCGATAGAGCACTCTGATAACCTTTGCTTCCTGGAGCCTCTTCCTCTGGACCTGAACAGAATTATTGTGTGAGAGAAAGTGACTAGAGGAACTTTTTTAAAAATAAATGCTGGAATTTCTGGATTCCTGAGCTGGTGGCTCTTTTAAGCAGCCTTACTTCCACAAGGCAGTTTCCCAACTCCAACTCCTACAACTTTCTTGAACTGTGCACTCCAAAAATAGATAGGAGGTAAATTCAATCCTGTTATAATAGTGAAAGAAACTGGCTTTTATACACTAATCTCACACAAGAACATCTGAGAAGACACTCATTATCCTTATAGTTGTATGATGCTGTATGGATTGCAGAATAAATTTTTGTTTTTTGCCCTCTCCATCACTTCTCATTTAATGCAACAACCACCATAAACACAGAAAACATTTTATGATGGTTGCTGGTATATAACATTTAATATCCCATAACCATGTTATCACAAAGGAGTTTATGGAGCAATGCATTATGTTCTTGAAGTGCACTGATTTGCAAGTATATGTGCCAGTCCTTTTGGGAAGGACTCTCTTGAATTCTTGTACTATCAGTATTTAAAGTTGGTGATTTACTGAGTGCAGCTGTAGTTGTCAGAACACTGAGCCCACGCTCCTTTCCTTTGTTGAGATGTCTCATGGGGCCTTTCAAATACTCTCCATGAACATACTAATAGGAAAGAAACAAGAAGATTAAACATCTGTTTTTAAGCTTCCTCCTCTCAGGTATTCAGTTGTTTCCATAAAAGAAAAGAAAAAAAACCTCATATAGTAGATATCTTGCAAAGGAATGGTAAGATAAGGGAATTAATACGTCACAAGAGGAAAAAAATGATATGTTTTTCTAGCTTATAAATATCCTCAGATGTCACTGAATCAATGCTCTGCAGAATGAGTTCTCCATTAGTTTTCCAGTCAGGCAATACTACATAGAAGATTAATTTTTTTCCAACTGAATGGATGAATCAGACAAAGAATGACACGTTATGGAACATTATGCCTCAGTTTCTAGCATGCTGTCTAGTGAGGTACAGATTTCAACTTCAGGCCGTGATTTTTGCAACTAGCATTTACCTTTGCAGAGATAAACAACATTACGAACGTTAATGATATGAATTTTGCACTACAAAAGAGGCACTCTACAGATAGCCCCATTCATTTCCATTTCCTGTAAATACCCTTCTCCAGACTAATGCTTCTTCCCCAGTGTCAGCTTATGTGATGTTGACTGCTTGTAGAGGGACAGTGAAAGATGTGTGGATGTGAGTTATGTAAAGAGTTTCAAATAAGCTGAAAAGGTCTTCTGCATTAGATTGGAGGTCTCAAGTTTTAGACTTGAGTTGCAAAGCTGCCTTTGTAGATATAACATTACAATTATTATCTAAACTCACTGAAATTCAACAGTAACTGGCTATGTAAATTAATAGAGGAAAATTAATTTTGGTTTCATTTTAGGAAGAAATGTAGCAGAGCTACAAAAAGATCCCTCAGTTGTAGGGAACAAACTAAAAGTACTAGATACAAAGAAGCCTCAGAGACCCAGAGGAATTTCTATATTCCCAGTTCATAGCAATATTTTGTGCTGAAGAACAGCCAACATTGAGAAGATGTGAAATTGAGAAGTGCTAAATTCAACCTTTTATGATAATGACTTCAGGTGATAAGACCCCTCCTTCTCTTCTCTGATTATTTCCTAAGGCAGTGAACAGGTTCAAAGCCTTACATTACTGAACTTTAATTAGGAGACAAGTTTGCATACCTTTTAAATGTCAATCACTCTTCAGCAACCTGGTGAACTTGGATGGGTCACAGCCTGCTCACCACTGGAATAGTCTGTAGCTCTCACTGCCTGTTGGTGTTGATGCCAGAAGCCAAATAGTGGAAGGTATGTGGTGGAGAGAATAGCATCCTTTTCAGAAATGCAGAATTGTTACAGTGGTAAAGGTATTAAGAAGAATTTAAGTGATTTGAAAATAACTTATTTCTGAACAGAAATGGCAAGTTGCAGCAGATAAACTGTGCAGAAATTATTATGTTATGCTTCCAGTGTGTAGCAATGAGTAGCAATACCTACAGCGCAACTCAAACTATGGAGTAAAAGATGGAGAAAATCAGTGTCAGAATAATAATTTATGGGCAGCTTCAGTTCCTCTTGCCTGTTTTTATTTTAAAATAAAGTAAAATAGCATTTGAAAGGATGTGTTTCTACATTTTGATACAGCCAGGCTGATGAGGGAGGACAAACACTTGAAAAGTACAGTTACACAAGGTGCTTGAAGATAGAAATTATTTCCTTAAAGTGTTTAATCATGCTTTCCAAAACCACTTCCTCTGGTGACCTAATCACATAAATCATAGCAAAAGGTTAAAGATGAAGTTCAATTGCACCAAATTATGTGTGATGGTTTCTCTGAAAAGAGATTACTTTCTATTAAGGAGTGAACTCGTTCCAAATAACCATGTTCTTTGTACAGCCCCTGGGCTGGAGGTCAGTATGTTCTCAAACAATTGCATGGATGGACTATTTGCCTCCTCAAAACTCTGCTGCATGAGAAAATAACAACCAACTTGTGGGCAGTCTTCACATCCGAGATAAACTTCCTAACTTCAGATTTCCTCCCATCAGGTGAATAGCAGTTTATTGGGTCAGATAATGGTGTGCACTTTTAAAAAGACATACCCTTTACATGTATTCTGTGAAGTCCATACGCTTTAACGTATGTTTTAAACAAACAAGGACAATTTAAATTGTTAGTGAGGTGTTTGAAATAATACTTTTTTGATAGAAAACTTCCCTGAAGTGCCACACTATGAATTACTATGTGAAAAGATCCTAGGACAATCTTTCTGAAAAATGAGTAACAGATCGTTGCAATATATTGTATATAGGGAGAGAAATGCTCACAGAACAACAGATTTTTCAGCCTAAATTTAGCTGGAATTTTCACCATCCAAACAACCCAGAGAAGCTCCACTGCATGTGAAAATCAAGCCAACACACTGGCAGGTAACCAGGTCTCTGTTGGTAGCCTCCTAATTACAAAGTAGTTTCAGTAGAACACTGTAATTATTAACAGTTAATTAGGACTTTATAATGTAGCTTTGATAGCACTACTTGAACTTAATTATGAAAAAGGTAACAGGCTTGTTCCCATAGTAAAGAGAGTAAATGCACCATTACAGAGGAAACCACATTAAGAAATAAACTAAAGATAACTGCCATTCAGATAGCAAAATTAATACCAAAGGTAACAAAGGTCATACCAAATTAGTAATATGAAAGGATATTTGAACTGTCCACCACTGAAAATATAGTTGCAAAACATGCAAATCTTCCATCTGTGCAACTCTGATCACAGTTCTGTTTATTCCCTAGTGGAAGCTAGATCCAACTATGTGGGCTGAGTTGATTTGTTCAAGACAACTGAAACATTTCCTAGAAGCCTAAGCTCTTTATGGAGATATAATTATTATTTGGACCAGTTTCTCAACTTTCAGGGGAAGAAATGTTGGCAGTATGAAAGGTAGATGTGTATTTCTGTATTTCTGCTTTACTTTTATTTGGAGACACCTAGGGGAGGTGGGATGGGTGTAGAAGAGAGAAAATGCTTACTCAGCTCCAAAGAAGGCAGACTTTGGACCAGGTCTCCAAGGCACCATCTTAGCTTTGAGCTGAAAAGTCCAAGTGCTGAAAAACAGGCATTTTAATAAAATTCTGTGTTTTTAAATGCTTTTAAAAGCCCTGTGTTTTGACTAGTGCTGAAAGAATACAAAATATAAAGATGCCTAAGACAGACTTTTGTTGATCATTTTGTTGAGCTTTTTTTTTTTTACAGTTGAGTGTCTTTCGTTTGCTGTAAGAGCTCATGAATATACCTGTCTTTTCATTCTAGAAAATAATAAAAGTCAGGATTTAATTCACATTTGATGCACACCAGTAGTGTCAGAGAAGTGCTGGAATAAGCATGCCTCTGGATGAGGTTGCATATATGCCTTTGACTTCTGTATCTACAGTGGGCAGAGTCAATGGATTACAGTTCCATTTTTACTTTAATACAGATCTTTCTTTGAGGTCTCTCTGTTTCACCCATGGAATTTTTGGGGTCATTCTCATGTTCAGTTACTTAAACATATGCACTTCTTTTACAAGATAGGGCAGTCAACATACATTCTAAGCAGTTTTGCTCTTATAGATAGCAGGGGAGATACTTTGCACATGATGCACACTGCCTATAGTCAGACATATCTTCTAACATGCAATTTCATATCTCCAGTGATCCACATCAGTTTCCAAGATGGTTTCTGTCTAAAAGAAGCACTTCTGTTGTAACTTCTGCATGGGCCTGTTTTAGCTGCGGAGGTATTACGTTCAAAGTCAGGAGATGTACTCAAGCATAAGAAACCACTTTGAAACCTCTGGTAGCATCCCTAGAAAGGATTTTTATTTCTGGAAAGGAGGTTCCTACAATACTATATAAATTACACAGCTACACCATGTCTCTTTCTTGCTAATGTCTTATCACAGAGTCCCAGAATCACAGAATCACGGGGATTGAAGGGACTTCAAGAGATCATCGAGTCAAACACCCCTGTCTCGCTCCAATTTATAGGAGGAAGAGGAGGTTCTTTTAGTATATATATATACCAATGGTGAGATTAAGACACAGTGGGTTAAAGGTTAGCCTGACCAGTTTATTGCAAAACCTAGTCATTTAGGAAGATGGGGAAGGGAAGATGGGCAATATAAAAAAGATAGAAAATAAAAGCAAGGAGTCTTCATAGAAAGCAAGAGAGATAGTCACCACCACGGATTCCAGCACTGCTCATAGTTCAGACATTGATCTTCAGTAGTGATGGGCTGTCGGGTGTTGTTGTTCAGTTGACAACGCCAACTTTCCAATGGTAGTACAAACTTATTTATAAGTTTGGTCGAGTCAGCTCTCTGGAGTGACAGCTCAAATCCAAAGTGGTTGAGGCAGCTCTCTTTGGAGTGGCAGCTTCTGGCTTTGGGATCTCAGCAGAAACTCCTTTGTTCCCATCTTCCAGGCCTTGCCAGCGGATAAGAGGAAGCAGGGAGGTGCCCACCTTCATCCTATTTTTCATGGGACACAATGGTATCATTCCCCAATTTTCCCATACCAAGCTGGAGTTATTTGGTCACAGGCCAGATCTTCCAACAGGAAACTGTCCTGAGCACTCTTGTCCATTGGCAAACAGCTCCAAAGAAATGCTTACAAATGTAAAGTTGTACACAAAGTGATGTTGATTGCCACATGGCAACACCCACCTCTCATCTCCTAGACAAGTCAGAGTCTTATCACAAGAAATGCTTCGGAAAGCAAGCTTTGAGCCAAAAACAAAGAAGGGTTCAGATACCCCCTCCCAAAGCAGGTACCCTACAATAGGTCACACAGGTAAGCATCATAGAATCATAGAATTGCTCAGGTTGGAAAAGACCTTAAAGATCAAGTCCAACCGCAACCTAACCATACAACCCTCCATCCAGACAAGTCTTGAATATCTCCATAGAAGGAGACTCCACAACCTCTCTGGGAAACCTGTTCCAGTGCTCTGTCATCCTTACCATAAAAAGTTCTTCCACATGTTAGTATGGAACTTCCTGTGTACAAGTTTTAGGCCATTACTCCTTGTCCTACTGCTGCATGCCACCGAGTAGAGCCTGGCCTCATCCATTTGCCTTTCAGTTCTCTTCAGATACTTAAAAACATTTATCAGATTGCCTCTCAGTCTTCTTTTCCCCAGGCTGAATAAACCCAGGTTACTCAGACTTTCCTCATACAGGAGGTGCTCCAGACCCTTAATCATTTTATATGTGGCCTTCCATGGAAGGAGATCCCTGTCTTTTTTGAACTGGGCACAGTATTCTAAATGTGGCCTCACCGGGGCAGTGTAGAGGGGGAGAATAACCTCCCTCAACCTGCTGGCCATGTTCTTTTCAATTATACCCCAGGATACCATTGGGCCACCAGGACACATTACTGTGCATGGTTAACCTATTGTACACAAGAACACCCCAGCCCTTCTCCACAGAGATCTTCTTCAGCAGGTCATCCCCTAATCTGTACTGAAGCATGTGCTATTCCTCTTAAAGAGCCAGACTCTACACATGCTCTTGTTAAAACTCATCAGGTTCCTCCCTGCCCAACTCTCTAGTCTGTCCATGTCTTGTTGAATGGTAGCCTTGCATTGTGTCATCCATTCCTCCCAGCTTTGTATCATCAGAAAACTTACTGAGGGTGGACTCTATCCCTTCATCCAGGTCACTGATGAAGACATTGAACAAGAACTGACCCATTACTGACTCCTGGGGAACACTGCTAGTTACAGGCTTCCAACTCATCCATCCCACACTTCCTAAGTTTCATAAGGATGCTGTGAGAGATGGTGTCAAATGTCTTGGTGAAGTCAAAGTAGAGAACATCCACTGCTCTCTCCCCATGTACCCAGATGATCATGACATCATAGAAGGCTATCAGGTTGGTAAAGCATGATTTCCCCTATGTTGAATCCATGTTGACTACTCCTGATAACCTTCTTCTCTTCCAATTCCAATTCCATCACCTTTCCAGGGATGGAGGTGAGGCTGACTGGCCCATAGTTTCCCGGATCCTCTTTCTTGCCCTTTTTGAAGACTGGAGTGACATTGACCATCCTCCAATCTTCAGGTACCTCTACCATTTGCTAAGACCTTTCAAAGATGACAGAGGGTGGTTCAACAGTCACCTCTGCCAGTTCTCTCATCGTGGATGCATCTCCACCTTCATCTTATGGGATGAATTTGACTTATCAGAAGTGAGCAAAATGTTATTCAAGTAGCTGCATGAAAGTATGGTGAGCCAAGTGCTCATGAGCCAGTAGAAGCTCCATAGGAAGCTAAAAGTAAAATTTTCATACATCAATACCCAACAGCTGAAAAACCCGACCTAATTAAAAGATCCTAATTAGAAGATCCCTAATTAAAAGATGATCTCCCAAAAAATACTTAC
>JACDJE010000442.1:457929-610151 GCA_016647715.1 Pavo muticus | reverse complement strand
AAAAAAAAAAACAAACCTAAGAACCTTTTCTATACTCATTTGAGGAAAAGCTTATTGAACTTCAGTCAATGTATCACACTTCAGGGAATGTGAGTTGAATTCAGGCTCCTGTAGTAATATTCTTTCCAAAATTTCCATACATACTAATCAAATTCAACCATTTTATCCTCTTTTCAATTTGGCTGAGAAGATTCCAGAACATCTAACCAGGTTTTGGCACATGGAAAAAAAGTGGGCAACACTTGTCCAGTGAGCCACTCGTGGCTCACTGGTGGGATTAAAATTAAATATAGTGACAACATGAAGTGTGACAGTGAGTATTTCCAGTCCTCCTAGCCAAGAGCCTTGTACCTGAACTACTGAACTTCAGGCCTCTGCAACAGAATAAGTAAGGTACAATGTGGCCAGATGCACCAAGTCCTGGGCCTATTGCACCACTATGATGCTGTGATCACTTCTATGAGCTCTGGATTTCTCAGCTGAGTTCAGGAATTTTAGTTAAGTGTGAACCTTGAATTTCAATATTCACAGTCTTTCAAGTGCAGCTGAGCAGAGTGGAGATCGCTTTTCAGAGATCTTTTCCTCCCTGACTGATGAGACAGCTTCTTCGAGTGACAGTTTGATGGTGAAGGACATTGGACAGTAGGTTGCTGATCAGACTGACAACTTACTCTGTAAAACAAGAAATAATACAGAAAGCTGTAAATATTGCATTTGACCCAACCATATCTGCCTTCACATAACGATTACAGTCTTGAATTTACCCAGTATTTCAAGCAGAAAAATTGACAGTATCAGTGCATTCTGAGCAGCTGGGCTTCCCTATTGATATTTTGCATCTGATAGCCTTTGCAGACAAACCCATGCTCACATTTTTTGCAAACAACTAGGTGGTCATTGTGTACCAATATTGACAGGCCCTAAAAACGCCGTGCTTAAGGCAAGGCAGAAAGCCCGTGTCAGGCTAATGAGGTGACACAGCTTACAGACTGGTGTTTGTTACTATCAGCTGGCAGTGAAAGTAATCACAGAGAGCAGGAGAGAGACTGCATCTGCCAATGGGGGAGGTTGCCAGCAGCTCACAATAAGTAGCACTAATAGACATATCCTACCTTTTGAAATGGACTTTAAGTGAGCTGACATGGCCAGCACTGGCCTTCCACATAGCACAGTCTTCTATGGTTACAAGCAAGAGTCCCTAGTGTATTCACAGCCTCCCTTCGTGACTAAAAGCTTTTGAGCTTATAGAAAATTAAAGGAGACAACCTGAAAATTTGGCTAAAAATTCTCCTTTTCAAACAGTCTTAGGCCCTTCCACCCTAACTCCAAGTGAACCATGCAGATGATAACAAGCACAGCATATACTGTGCACAGTTTTCAGACAATTATATTGCCAAGTAGGGACAAAACAAATGAAAAAATCTAATGAAAGAGGATTCAGAAGGAGATTAATGGAAGGTGGGTAGCTACCTACCTCTGTGCTCTATTTTACTGGCCTTTTATTATGCTTTCAGTATAGATTTCCTGTAAATGTGGCCCAGGTAATAGCTTAAAGATAAGGGAAGTTAAACCTTTTGGTGCTGGTATCAGAAACATTTTCAGTACAATTTCCTATACCCCATTTATGTGTGAGTAAGTCTCTCTGAGTGTTGAAAAGTACTTCACAGCCTCATAAGATAATAAAAACTCTGTCAGTTTACTGCCATTACCACTGGGATTGTTCCCAACCACCCTCTGGGGAAGAACCTTTTCCTAACACTCAACCTGACCAGCTCTGTGCCATTCTCTCAGGTGCATGAGAAGAGCTCGAGGATGCAAAATTCACAAGCATTCAAGGTGATAGACACACACCGTGCTTTCACATATTCCAGTCATGCAAGAGCAGAATGTTATTCTTCCATCTGTACCTCTCTATTCCTGTATCGTGAGGTCCTTCTTTCTGACCACCTATTACAGATACAGCTTTCAGCCTCACCAAGCATATTGTTTCCATGAGGAGCAGGACAGTCGGCTCTGAGCAGTTCATTTTGCCTTCACACAGAAAGAAAAGAGAGATTTGTCCTTTACTCACCTCTTTGTCAAGTTCCTATGTAGCACTCCAGCCTGAAGGGGTATTTCTCCAGGCTCACCAACTTTACCAGCACTGGCAGCAGGTATCATCTGTGATTATTATTTCATTGCTTTGTTGCCACTTTGGTGTGGAGAACTGACCCTACGAGTGTTTTACATGTCACTCAGAGTACACAGAAATGGTCATTGCGCACATGAGAAGAGCTCTTCTGTATATGTGATATTCTGCTCTCACCTAGAGCTGCTCCATGCAGAGAACTGCATACCCACAGAAGATCCAAGGAGCTCCATGTACATTAGACCAAGCAAACAAACCAAATAAAGGGGCTCACACATGTGTGCTGCAGCTAGTCTCTTAGTCATATATGTGCTCGTGTTCAATAAGGCCAGTGATGTGAACATATAAAGCTTATTGTTTTCAACTCAACTAGCTGGGACTAATCTTTACATTTTGTGTGCTAAAACATGAGGCACTCAAAATCTAAAAATACAAAATCTACAAAAGTAATATACAAAATCTAATGCAACAGAGAAAGGAAGTTCTTGGGAGGACTATTTGTGGTAAGAACTTCTTGAGGAAGCATGTAGCATAACACTGCCCATGTACTGTCAATTCCACTTTTCTACAGCACTGATCATTTTTTGTACTCCATTCTTTCTGCTGCTATCTTATCTTACTCTTGTCCAGCAAATCCTTCACCACAGAATGTTGGTTTTTTTTTTAGTTCTGATCAGTACATCCAATACAATGAGTACAGCTGTTGACTATGCTGACAAGACACTATTAGTTGTAACATGAGTAGGGATGATTTTGGTGCATACCTGTGTGTTACTCTAATTTTCCTGATTTATAGCAGCATAAAGCTGGTCTGAACTTGAAAACACTAGATCCATTTGCATCACCTCAGGATCTGGCTCAGGAGATCATGGAATCATAAAATCATTTCTGTCAGAAAAAACTTTCAAGATCATCAAGTGCAATCACCAGCTGACCTATTAAGTCCCATAACTAAACCTCATCCCTTGGTGCTATGTCCACACATCTCCTGAATACCTGTAGTAATGGGAACTCCTCCCCATCCTGGGGCAGCTTGTTCCAATGCTTATCTACTCCCTCTGTGAAAAAAAATTCTTCCCAGTATCCCCATCTAAATGTCTTTTGTTGCAACTTGAGGCCATCTCCTCATATCCTACTGCTTGTCACCTGCGAAAAGAGATCAACACCCATCTTGCTTCATCCCCCTTTTAAGGAGCCATAGAAAAGAGATCTCTCCTCAGCTTCCTCCAGAGTAAACAAACCTAGTTCCCTCCACTACTCCCCATCCAACTTCTTTTCAAGACCCTTCCCCATTTTCATTGCTGTCCTCCTCACACACTTGAGCAACTCAATGTCCTTATAGTGAGGGGCCCAAAACTGTACACAGTACTCAAGGTGCAGTCTCACTAGTCCCATGTTCAGAGGGACAATCACTCTTCTCACCGTGCTGGCCACAGCACTGCTGAAGGCACAAGCCAGGATGCCACTGTCCTCCCTGGCCACATGGACATGCTGCTGGCCCACTGCTGGCTTGTGACATCTAAGACAGTGCTCTATACCTCTGCTAGTGCTTTCCAGCTTGTCTGATCACCATGTTTTTCAAGTTTTTAATTCCCATGCCATTGCTGTGGTTACACTTGAAACAGTTTTTCTTTCCTTATAGATGTCTGTCAGTGCTACCTCTCATGGTACAGTGCACCTGAGAGGATATTCATTGCATGGTAATGCAGGGGAGTGGGAAAAGATCCATGTCTTTTAAGTCACCAGAATAGGTCATAATTAGGTCACTATTAAATTGAGCAAACTATCATCTTTAACTCTGATTGACTGCAGTGAAGGCTAGGGCCACTTAGCACTACTTCGAAGCGCTGGATAGAAAGACTGGAACCTACAGGCTTCATCCTGTGACACAGGAATCAAGGAGAGTTTATGTCATTAAAACAGTGAGAGCCCAACCAAACTCCAAACAGCCCCCCTGAGGTAATCAAGACCTGGAAATTAGATCCTTTACACCTCTACCTCAAACTGTAACCAACTGCAAAANGCAGCAGTTCACTGCCTCAGAAAGAGAGATCCATAGCTTGTGCCTTTTACTTTCAGGAAAGGAAGTTGCACACAAAATACTGTAAGTAACTGTATGCACTTCATAGTGTCTGGTATGTGCTATGTTTTGGTTTCAGGAGAAAAACAATATTGATAACACAGCAATGTTTTAGTTGATCCTGAGCAGTGATATGCAGTTCTCCTTCAGGGGGGCTGGGTGAGCATAAGGAGCTGGGATAGGATAGAGACAGGACAGCTGACCTAAACTGGCTGAAGGGATATTCCATACCATATGGGATCATGTGAAAACACTATAAAACTGAGGGGAGTTGGCCAGGGGGCAGCCGCTTCTCGAGGACTGGCTGGGCATTGGTCGGCATGTGGTGAGCAATTGCATTGTGCATCACTTGTTTTGCTTATATATACACACATGTATGTATTATTATCATTTGTGTTATATCTGTCTTCATTTTCTGGCTTAGTTTTTATCTCAACCCACGAGTTCTACCTATTTTTTTTTCCAGTTCTTTCCTCCATCCCACTGTTATGTGGTCAATGAGTGAAAGGCTGTATGGTGTTTTGCTACCTGCTGGGTTAAACCACAACAATTTTTTACATATTTAAAAAAAAAAAAAGAAAAAAAAAGGCATGTACTGTATTCTTATGTAAACGTAAGTCAGCATGGCTCCACTGATATTCTGTGTATGATACTTATTTCTACCTGAGGATAATCTGCTCCAAAACATGGGATAGCCTCATTTGATCACAAAGTGTTGGATGTCAGGAGGAAGTTTTTTACTGAGAGAGTGGTGAGGTGCTGGAATAGGTTGCCCAGAGAGGTTGTGGATGCTCCTCTGTCCCTGGAGGTGTTCAAGGCCAGGTTGGATAGGGCCCTGGGCAGCCTGGTCTAGTATTAAATGTGGAGGTTGGTTGGCCCTGCCTGTGGCGGGGGGGTTGATGATCCTTGGAGTCCCTCAAACCCAAGCCATTTTATAATTCTATGAAAGACTTCTTCTAAATAATTTGTTTTTGAAAGGAGTCATCAATTTGCAGATTTTCACAGGAATTGGGACTTAAAATTCTAGCACCTAGAGGGTTTTTAAATGTTGCCCCTAGTTTCTTTTGACAAATGTTTCTAAATAAAAACATATTTTCAGTCTCATTTTAAACTGTATAAGCACACATTTTTCCTGCAGAGATTGTAACTTAAAAATCTCTGTTGGTTCTGTAGATAGATAATACTCACAGACAAATTGAAAGCCAATTTCATGTTTGGTTTACTGCTCTAAAGGGAGAGGTACATTTAATAGAATTTTCAGGTCACATTCCACTCTTACTGACGTAAATTCAGCATAAAGAAATGACATTTTTTGAATTTATAGCAGCATTCATGGAACCAAAGAGGTTTACTGCTGCTATTTGAACAAGACTAAGTACAAATTTAAAAGTAGATCTAAAATCTCACCAACTGTATCTTCTAACCCCATTAAATAAGTCTACCTCCAACATACGCATTCTGTACCCTGAATCCTGGAGAAGTGGTGTAATTTTGATTTGACCTCAATGGCTTAACCTCATTTTAATCACAGACTGTCTGGTTTTGCTACAGACTGGGCTCATTCCTAAATCTGCTCACCACCCACTTACTTTATTTACTGCAGCACACTGCTCCCTAGCTGCCTCCTCCAGTAATAGGTAGCTCAGGCACAGACAGCCATAACCGATACTGCAGAGAGTTGCATAAATTAATCCAAGTATTGCCCTCTGCTAGCTTAGATAAAACACATTTCAGAACCAAATGGAAGGCGCTTTTCTGACAGCCTTCCCACTCCTGCAATGAGGTTACCCCAGTGAGGGTTTTCTTTTCCTAATGTTTCAGTCATTGTGTCACTAACGCGTCTTCTGTTAAAAAAAAAAAAAAGACCTTCAAACATTTACAAACTACTGCAAAAAAAGTCAGTAGCGGGGTCTATTAGCACAGTTCCATCCTTTGGTATGCCAATAACATCTATATTAAGTGGATTGGTTTAAATCTGTAGGTAGATACGTAGATCAGTTGATAGGCAGGTATACAGATATATGTATATATTCATTTGGCATTTTTATTTTGCATCAAATCAGCTGGGAATTGTCTGCATTTAACAGTTTAATGCAGCTCACTGTCATTCATGTGGAGAAATTCATGTAAATGAAAGTAAATTGTGTATTATACCCAATAGGAAGAGTATCCCAGGTGCCGGGTGTAACTCGCTACTGCAAGCAAAGCACAACATTAGCATCCAAATCTCACAGAAACTTTGGTGGACCATATGAGCTTTCCCCTCTGGTGCTTCACAACTGGTGTTTCCAGATAGTTTTTGAGTAGGACAACATTACCTTAGAGAGTTCAGAAAGAAAATACTGTAGGAAACTGCATCATTTTCCATTAGCTGCCAGTCAGGCCCTGCACACCTTTCCTGTCTCTGCCGTATTGTTTGTTGGGAGGCCAATGCCACTAAGGGGTGGGTAACTATCATTCGCTAGATGAGAAAATGAAGCTTTCTAATCTTGAAATTGGGATGCAGCTATGATGGACAATGGACCTCACTTTTATTTTCTCAGTGTTTTGTTTTTGTTTTTTTTAAATACAAGGTGCTGTCTCATCTAAAAGGACAAGTTCAATTTCCCTTCAGTTCAGCTCTGTATGGCCCTGAGCAGAATTAGTAAATCCACCTCTAATTTATTAATGCCCTTAGCAGTTCCCCATTCCACCAGCTCACATGGCATGTACTTTTAAAAAATGATTCTGTCATCTGGAATGAGAGAATACAAATAATGGAGAAAACAGGATTAGAGTGACTGCATTTAATGACTGGACTTCCAAGAAGCTTTATGGCAGGCGTTACAAATACCCTCGTGTCTCACCACAACTGCAGTAAAGCACTGACTCGCATGTGACGGCTCATCTTTGTCTTAATTAGCAACACCTTTAAATCAGAAGAGCTTCATCGAACCAGGGGTCTGCACGTCAATTAGTATGTGTAACTCTCAAGAGAGAGCAGTGAAGTACTTTGAACCCAAATCTGTTACGGGAGTCAGAAGAGGAGCAGAAGCACAAATATATCCTTTTACTATGTAATTTTGTATGGCAGTCAATCATTGAAACTATTCCCAAGCCGCCCGTTCTTCTGGGGCACTTTGCACCAGCCACGTTCTTCTCCTTGAAATTCAGTCCTTTTAAGGAGTAAGAACACGGCCTGCAGTTTATTCAGCCTTCACATTGCCAAGGGAAAAAAAAAAATTAAGATGGAGTGAATGAAAAGATAAAATAAATATGATTAACATACAGTAAATTCCACAACACATACAGGATCAGATGCTTTTCTTGTACAATAGAACTAAGGGCATGAAAGCAAGAATCAGCAGAAGGGAGAAGGTTTTTGGAGAGCAGCACAGATCAGAAGTGGGCAGGATTACCTTGTATTTGAGCTAATTCACAATGACAGCAAGGTTAATGTATTGCGGGTTCAGTGGCTGCTTTTCATATTCCGCATAATGGAGCTGGCTCCCTTTGTGCTATGTGCCATAAAAACAAGAAGCAAAAGGAATCTTGCTGCAGAGAGAAAGGCTCAATACCTTTTCAAGTGGGGTGCATGGGGCGTGCATTGTGTCTCCTAGAGACATCTTCTCACCTTCAGGAATAAGAAAATAAAATCCAAAGTCACATTTTATATACATGCTCACTTCAGTTCATCGGTACTACAGAAATTATAATACATTAGATCAAAAAATAAGAAAATTGTAAAGGTGCTTGCTGTGTCTTTGTAACCAAAGTGTATTGAAAACAGACCTCAGTGTTCAATTGGCTTGAATTGGCTTTCAGAAGAGTAAAGTAGGTCCACCAATCCAACAACAAATAACAGGGCATAAGTGTTACATTTTGAACTTTTAGATTTTCGTCCTAAATAGCAAAATGACAGCTGTGTCATGCCATTTACATTTGCTTAAGCAACCCAAAGTGAAAGGTAAAATCAGCTTTAACTTTAGGCTGTCCCTGACATCTCCTGTTTAAACAAATACAGTCCTTGCACTTGCACTTAGTTAAAAATAGATGATGTTGTGAACCTGTTCATTAAAGTGATTCAGCTGCATACGTGCTCGATCTCTATTTATCTAGGAAATTTCAGGTATAAAAATATATCCCCCTTTTTAATCATTTTTTTCCTGTAAAGAGACTACACTTCAGTTCTGAAATAAATTTTACCATTAGGATTTCTATAGGCTTTTAGAATTTGGGGAATTTTGCTGTAAATTCTTTAATTTAGAAAATAAAAAATCATAATATCCCAAATCCAGTCATGCTCTTCTTTTCATAGGCAAGAAACGGATGTTACCAAGAATCACAGGATCACAGCAGGGCTGAGGTTGGAGGAACCTCTGGAGATCACCCAGTCCATCTCCCCCAGCTCAGAGTAGGGCAAGTGAGCAGATGATCATCCACATTCACATGCAGTTGGGTTCTGAGTATTTCCAGGGATGACGAATCCACAAGATCTCTGAGAAACTTGTTCCATTACTTGAATATTCTCACAGTGAGAAAGATTTCTCTTCTGAAAAGTGGACTTTTCATCATTTCAGTCTTTCCCCATTGCCTCTTGTCCTGCCAGTGAGTACTGATCAGCTGGCAACACTCCTGCTCATGCAGCCCCTGGCGTTGGCCTCTTTTGCCACAAGGGCACAATGTTGTCTCATGTCTTGATGTCCGCCACGATTCTGGCAGGACCTAGAGATATTGGATGCATTAATTCTATCCTTCCACTCCACCTCTCTGTTACAACTGTTTTCTTGCCTCTGAAACACTGTTGTATTTCGAAAAATAAAGTTAGGAGTTATAAAATGAAGTTAGTGACCATGTTTTCATTTTTATAAAAAAATTGTGGGTTTTCCTATGATTGTACAGTATCTTTGCTGTAGCCATAGGCAAAACTTCATAATTCATTTTATTCACCTGTTACTGCAGGTCTCCAACTGAAGTACCTTCACCTCTCTGAACATTCTTCTAAGTTTTGAGATGAGAAAGCAAGTATATACAGTCAGTAAGACAGCCAAAATGAATACATTCAGAGTTTCTTTATAGGATGTGAGTGTTTTTCGGCTTTTCTTGTAGGTTGTGTTGTTATTTTTCCCCCTAAGCACATACTTTCCCACTGCGACATCACAGTATAGATCTTACAAAAGTATTCAGGAACTTCTAACTTTTGAACATCTCCCAAGGTTCAAATTGCAGAAGAGAATTAAATAAACTTGGGTTGATGGTCCTGCAACACAATGCTTGGATTTGGTTTTCTATTCCTTTTAGAGAAAAGCTAGGGAACTATTTTGGAAGCTGATTCCAATATCCTCTAGGGCTTTCAAGATAGACAAGAAAATTAAGATACTGGGATTTAACTTCAACCCATGTCTACTCTCTTTCTGCACTGTGTTCTCTCCTGCCTCATCCCAAATAAGGTACAGATTCATCAACCCGAGTACTAATTTATATTATTCTCCATTGCATGCTCAGCTGTGCCTATCAGACTATTAAGAGTTTAATAAGGTCTCTGTATTTATCATTACTAATTTTAAGCAGGAACAAGGACATGTCAAGCCATAATACTGAAGCATTTGAAAATATGTTAATTGTCTTCCTCATTAATCATCCTACTTAGCAACTTTCCACTATGATTTTTCTAAATACATATCATGAGAGATATTTAACATTTTAAAAACCTTTTCTGAGTTCCTTTCAAATGCCAAAGTTTTGCTGTTAATTGAAAACAAAAGTTTTGTAGGGATTTTTATGGAGAAATCACCAATCAGAGATAGAAGTTAATGTACATTTCGAACATGTTATCAGCTGCTTGTCAGCCCTAATTACTAATGAAAATTAGCTATCTGAACTCAGCAGAAGTGCTAACTAGCTTTCAGTATGATCCGTTTTCATCCTGGATCCAGAAGAGCTGCAAACTTCTTAGTCACTCTTCTAAAGCAAAATGCCTGGGTTAGACATGAAACAGGAACTGGCAAACCTGAGTAATTGCTGCTAATGCTAACACAGGCATGCCTGTATGATAATGACTGTGTTTTCCCCTTAGACCGCAAACTGACAGTCTTACAGCATATCAGGGTTTATAAGGAAACCTTATGAATATTCACTGTGATTTAAGGCATCATTTTCTGTTTTCTGCATGGAAACCTGAAATGCCAAATGGTCCGACTCCATTTTGGCTTTGAGGGGGACACTGAGTGGATTTCTGCAGAGGTGTGTGGTATAATGTTTTTTGGCTTTCTGATCTCAAGTTCCCTGTTCTGATACGCTGATATTCTATGATATTCATTGGCTGAATTATCCTTAGGACCACATGAGATTTTATCTACAAAAATTATATTTTTAAAATTTCCCTTTCAAGTGATGAAGAGAGACAGCAGCCCTTTGACTAATAAATCAGTAAATGTCACATTATAGTGAATGCAAGCAACAGAGGAGCACAGGGGGCTCGAGGGGGCAAATCTCTTTAAAATAAGCAACAATCATCATATTACTTCTTTGTCTCCTCTCCAAGTTTCCATACCTTTCCCATCTCTGACACTGTAGGAATTGATTCATCCAAGCTGTGTAGAAAAATCTAATTTCTTAGCATACCAAACCATGCTAATTTTGCACATACTCATATACATATACTCCAGTTCACAAGACAAAGAACTAAAAAAATCATCTTTCAAAAAAAAAAAAAAAAAAAAAAAAAAAGGAAGAGGACGGTATGGGTTCAGGATTTAAAATGGAGGCAATCTTGCTCCTGCAGGCTGTTCTCAGAGAAGCAGTATCTCCCACCTAGAATTTCTCTGTGACCTGGGCATTTAGTCTGGGAAAAGCTCAGGGGTCTGGCACTCAGCTCCTACCAAGTTCCATGGAAGTTCAGCCTCAGGACGTGACAGCCAGCATTAACAAACTGATGCCTGCAGGATAGCAGCATGCTCAGGGACAGACCAGGGCTGGTTGTCTGATGTAGATCACTCCAGAAGTAATGCCTCCTATTTATTTGTGTGGAAACCACACAAGATACAAGGAGCACAATAACACTGTCAATAGAGCAAATTAGCTACAAAACACTATTTTTCAACAGTCACACCATTAGCTGTGCATTTTCACCAGCGATGAAACAAGAGCCTGAGTGCTATGTTCAGAATAATCTGCACCAGTGGAGGTGATCCTCTGTCACTGCTGAAATGCAGCACCCAGCACCTTACCATGTTCATGTCCACTGGTTGGTCTCCATTAAATGTTCACAAGTGCCAGAGAATGTCAGTGGCTGCCATTTTTTCTACATGGAGGAATTCAATGACACACCTTTGTTCCATATGCACTTCCATGTCAGACACAGTTCTGTCAGAGTGCCCCCTGTTGCTATCTGTCACATGGTTACAAAATGAACGGGAATATTGGCAGGAAGGATCAACCTCTACTGCCACAGCACGAACATCCACCTCTGATGTCACAGAGCAACATCATAAAGTAGGAGGCATTACTTTTGGAGTAGCCCTCATATCTGAAAAGCTGCAGTATGATTATATTCATTACCAGTTGTTGTACTCTCTCCATTCTACGGAAAGTAAGAGTATAAATGACAATTTCTCACTTGTTACAGATCAAAAAATCTGCCTCCATCTGAATGCATGCATGAGGTAGCCCTGCAGGGAAGGTTGCTGGGACAGTCCTTGGACCTCCTTCCTAAAGCCGTGTCACACTGGCAGACACATTTTGCTTAAAGCCCTGTCTCCAGTGAAAAAGTGAAAGATCTGTCCCCAGTTTCACTGGTGCCAGGGCTTCACAATCTTAATTTTGATGGCCTCTGCCAAGTACATTTAGTGTTCTGGCTGCTACGTTCTTTACTCAATTTATAAGCTGCAATTACATCTAATCATGGCGAAGAACAGCAGTGGTGTTACAATGGATCCCCCAAAACTGATTCAGCTACTGTTCAGGCCAGTTGTAATGTCATAATAAATACGTGTGAAAGACAAAGACATTGCAAAAGAATGCTGCAGATTGAAGGAGCCAAACGAAGACATGAGGACAGTGAAACAGGGATCATAAGTACTGAGGGATGGGAGACAAAAACACAGATCGTATCTCATCTCTATGCCACACAATATGAAGAAAGAACTAATGACAAATCTTCCCTCCCTTATTTCCCTGTGCACCATATACTTGAGCAGTAAGCTTCAAGTTCCAGATTCTTGAGCTGCCTGGACCATGTCCTTCATTTTGTTATTCCCTCCTCTCTTGGTGATACCATCTGAGGACATAAGCAGTCAGGGGACAGGGCAGAATCTTGCCTTTATTCACCTTCTGGTTCACCTGCAGGAGCAACCCTTGCTACCATTTATTGCAGACTGCTGAGCTAGAATGAGCCCTTACCCTATACTGTTATTAAATGCACCTTGTCCTTAGCAGAAAAATGTCTTCCATAGGTCCCTCTCCCAGGTGCATGCATATCTTTGGACAGAACCATGTACTGGGGCCTAAAAGCAGTGTTCAGCTTTCAGATTTTACACTTACAAAGCATGTCAATAGCCTTGGACTGCAGAATTTCCTTCCATCTGCATGCAAAATATCTGAGATATTGTGCACTGATCTAACACATACTGATTTGAACTCAAAGGAATCAGTGAGGCCTGTTGTAGCCTCTGAATCATTGACTTTACTATCAGTCTATAAAAGTATTAGGGCTTTTCTGGGTATTTTCTACATTTCTTTCACTTCTAGTTTAGCTATAGTAAAAAGGTTTCTGGTGCTACAGTATAAGCTCAAGGTACTGTGATGTAAAAATAAATACGTGTATAGAAAGGGTGACATCTCATTCAACGGCAAGCATGCAGCTCCCAGTATATTCTGGAGACAGCATTTCAATCTGCAGAGTGCAAAATCCAAATTCAATCTTAGTGATTAGGAGTGAGTGAACACTCTCTGGCCCTGCATTTGCCTCACTGTACATGAGGGAGCTTGCAGTGATATTTCACCGCACACAATCAGCAGTTCTAACAGAACCAGAAGAGTTTCTGCAAATGATTGGGGAATAAAATATAAAGAGGTCAGGGAGCAGGGAAGGAAGAGGGAAAGAGAAAGAAACCCTCTCCAAATGTCACATTTGGGTGCTACTGCAGGACCTGCATTAAGAACCGATGTGACATGCTACTGATGTAGGCATAGAAATAGCTACAGAATGGGCGATGTCTCACCTACATAGAGCAGCAACACTACAGTGACATTGATTGATCTGTTCTACCTGCGCTACTGTAGGGCCAGGACACCCCAAGGGTGACACAGGTCCCACGGTATTCAGTAGCATGTAGGAAAGAAGTCCTCCATGTCCCACTACCCCAAGGACCATCAGTCACAAGAAAAGATCCATCAGATTTCTCCAGTTTTCCAGGAGCCAGGGGAAACACCAAAGGCCCTGTGGCAGCAGTTGCAGAGGCAAAGGACATGGGCTGCTGCACAAGTCCTCACCCTGCAGAACTGTGCTTGGCACAGAGCACTGCAGCAGCCAGGGAGCAGGCTTGTTCCTCAGTGGTGACACCATCTATGGTTGCCTCTTCACTGCAGGAGAAAGGAGAAAAGCTTGTGCTTTTTCACTTAGACAGGCACAGCCACAGAATAGTTAAAATAAGACAGACTGAATGTTTAATCTGCCAGAAACATACAAGGAGAGCAATCAAATCTGGGATAAGTAGCTCCAAATGAGGTATGCCTGATTGCTTTAGGCCATGCTGTTTGTCAGTCTTTTAAAATTCAAGTCATTACCAGATGCTGATCTGCTATAATATTGTGATATTTTATCTGATTACACTTATCTGATTGTGCCGTATCTGCTATTTGCCTACCCATTTTTCCATGTATATTAAATGCAGGTGGTTTTATTATTCAGAGAGCTAGAAAGTGTTGACTGCTCTGAATATAAATGGGGATATTATATCATTACCCTGCTCTCAAAGCAGAGCCATTCAGCGTGTAAATCATATGCAAGGCACCTAGTGGAGACACAATAAAACATAATGTCTTGAGAGAGAAAGCAATGCAAAAGGGATAAGGAGATAAAAATTTAAGGCATTGTTAAAGAAGGATAATCTTCATAAACCTATTTAGTTCTTCCAAACCACCATTTGTTGATAATATAACCTTTCAATTCAAAACTTTTTTTAAGTTCATTAAGTATCTCTTGGTGAAGTTATTGCCACATGGAACATTATCAATAATGGGACTGAAAAAAACCAAAATCATGCCAGCCAAACACACATTTTAGCAGATTTCTAAAGGATCCAGGAGGCATCCACGCAGTTCTGCAGCAGCTCTGTGGACCCTTTCTCTCCCCAACACAGTGCTTACTCTGGGTCTTCGGGATTCCCAGGAGAAATATGCATGTTCCACTTAGAGCAGACCAGAGCAATAGGGTAAAGGGACTGCATCTAAGATCAATAATAAAAGATTATCTGGGACCACTTTTTGCTTGCTAGCAAAACACCTTGGTAATTTCACTATGAAAAATTGAGAGCATGAGTAGTCCAATGGTGAGGATGCATGGAAGTGTTACAGAATCATAGATTGGCAGAGGTTGGATGCAGCTCTGGAGATTGCCCAGTCCAACTCCCTTAATTAGCTAAAGCAGGTTGCTCAGGACAGCATGCAGTGGGGTGCTGAGTATCTCCAAGGAGATACTCCCTCAAGGGGACCTCCCCATCCTCTCTGGGAACCTGTTTCTGTGTTCAAAATCCTACATAGTAGAAATGTGTTTTCTTACATTTCATAGAATCATAGAATCATAGAATGGCTTGGGTTGGAAGGGACCTCAAGGATCATGAATCTCCAACCCCCTGCCACAGGCATTTAAGTGGTCCTTCTCATATCCCAGTTTGTGCCCATGTGTCTTGTCTTGTCAAGAGGCACCACTGAAAAGAGCCTGGTGCTGTGCTCTTTGCAATTCCCTTCAGGTATGCATGGACATTGAGGAGATCTCCCTGCTTCCTCTCCGCCAGGCTGAACAGTCCCATTTCTCTCAGCCTCATAGGAAAAAGTGCTCCAGTCTTTTCACCGTCTTGGTAGCCTTGCTCTGGAGTCTTTTCCATGTGTCCATGACTCTCTTGTCCTGGAATTTCAGGAACAAATGAAAGCTGCAATCCTCAGCCTGTAAGGGAAGATTTGCCCTGAAAAAAAATCAGCATGAACTCTCTGCAGACATCTGCCATTCTCCTACAGAAGAACAAGGCTCCCACCCAAGCATTAACTATACAAAGTAATTGCTAAATTCAAGATATTCCCTGTTACTAGTAAGAGCATGTCGCCTCCTAGCGGGATGGATATCCCTTGTACCAATGGTGCACGTGGTCCCCTTTCTGTTCACCTTCAGCTGGAGGTATTTCAAGGCAAAATGAGTCCTTACTCTAGTGCCTTGTTTGCAGGGTGCTGCAAGCAAGCATGAGAGTGTGGCATCCGTACACAAACAGCCATATCAGTGCTGTACCCAGAGACTCATTTCCTGAAGAACAACAGGTGCTGCAGAAGGTAGCAGGGCAAAGCCTAACAAGCTCTGTAATAAAACACAGCAGACTTCAGCTTCTCTGAGAAAAGAAGGGTGTGAAAAGAAACAAAAAAGAGATGCAGGAGGGATTGGCTCTCAGCATGACAGCCATGTGTCTGCATAAAGGCTGGGAAAATCAGAAGGCGAAGTAAGAAAATAAAAAGTTGAATGTGGGAGAAAGATCCTCAACTGTTGGTTAGTTTAAGCTTGCAAGGAAAAGCTTAAGGGCAACAAAACAAATGCAGGTATTAGCATAAGCTGTCAGATTTGAGAATAAAGGTGATTTGAAATCTGAACTGAGGGAATAGTGCACTGTCATTCTGGGGCTATTGCACAGCATGAAACTCACAGATGGATTGGTGAGCACAGGTGCAAATGCCAGTGGTATCCCGAAGTGCATTAAAAAGTGTGGCCAGGAGATTGAGGAAGATGATCCTCTCCCTCTACTCTGCCCTGGTGAGGCCACATCTTGAGCACTATGTCTATTTCTGGGCTTCTCAGTTGATGAAAGATAGGGAACTGCTTGAAATAGTCCAGCAGAGGGCCACAGAGACATTTGGGGGCCTGGAGCATCTCCCTCATGAGAAAAGACTGAGAGATCTAAGGCTGTTTACCCTGAGGAAGAAAAGACTGAGAGAGGATCTTATCAAGGCTTACAAATATCTGAAGAGTGGGTATCAAGTGGATGGCAACAGGCTTTTTTCAGTAGTGCACAGCAACAGGACAAGGGATAACAGGCACAAAAGTTTCCGTATAAACTGGAACAGGCTGCTCAGAGATGTTATGGAGTCTCCTTCTCTGGAGACATTCAAAACTCTCCTGGGTGCTTTCCTGTGCAACCTACTGTAGAGAACCTGCTTTAGCAGGGAGTAGGACTGAATGATCTTCACAGGTCCTTTCCAATTCCTACAGTTCTGTGATTCTGTGATAGCCCTCAGTGAATGAATGAGAGCCTGAAGGACACACCACCAGCTTAACTGCCAATATTTATCAGTCTCTATGATTTTCTGCATAGGGTAACATCCTAGTGATACTGATACAGAAGTTTTGAAATCGGGGGAACGAACAGCTAAGATGCTGGAATAAGTGCAATTTTATCATAAACGTCACAAAATTTGTTGTTCATACAGTTTCTGTTCCTGGAGACATTTGACACAGGGAAATTGTTGTTTTGCGTTCATATTCCAAAAGAAAGCATTTATTTGTCCCATCTGTGAAATAAAGCTTGAAGGCATAGAATCATAGAATATCTTGGGTTGGAAGGGATATCAAGTTTGAAGTCCCTTGCCACAGGAAGGGTTGCCTGTTGCTCAATCAAGTACAAGACCAGGTTGCCCAGGGCCCCATCCAACCTGACCTTAAACACCGCCAGGGACAGCCACTCTGAGCAATCTGTTCCAGCATCTCATCACTCTCTGTCAAACACTTCCCCCTCACATTTAATCTAAATCTTCCCTCTTTTACTATAAAGCCATTCTTCCTTGTCCTATCACTGTCTGCTCTAGTAAAAAGTTGACTTCCCTCATATTTATAGATTCACTTTAAATACTGGAAGACCAAAATGAGGTGTCCCTGCAGCCTTCTTTTCCCAGGCTGAACAAGCCCAGCTTCCTCAGCCTCTGATCATCTTCATGGCTCTCCTATGTACTCTCTCCAAAAGCTCCGCATCTTTTCTGTTTTGGGGACCCCATACTTGGATACTACATTCCTGCTGAGGTCTCATGAAGGCAGAGTAAAGAGTAAAGCAACCATCTCCCTGCCCTGTTGTTCACCTCTATTTTGATGCAGCCCAGGATACAGTTGGCCTTACAGGCTGCAAGTGCACACTGCTGGCTCATGTTCAGCTTTTCATCAACCAGGACCCCTAAGTCTTTTTCTCAGCAGGGCTACTCTCAAGGATTTCTTCTCCTAGTTTGTATACATACCTGAGATTACCTCTACCCAAGTGCAAAACCTTGCATTTTGCTTCATTGAACCTCATAAAGCTCACATTGGCCCATTTTTCAAGTTTATCAAGGTCCCTCTGGATGGCATTCCCTCCATCTGCTGTATCAACTGCACCTCCAAACTTAATATCATCAGCAAACTTGTTGAGAGTGCACTCAATCCCATCATCTGTGTCATCAATAAAGGTATTAAAGAGCACTTGTCCCAAGATGGACCCGTGGGAGACAACACTTGTCAATGGCCTCTACCTGATCATAGAGCCACTGACCAGAACCGCCTGGCTGCAACCATCCAACCAATTCCTTATCCACTGAATAGCCCAATCTTTAAGCCCATATCTCTCCAATTTAGAGATAAGAATGTGGTGCAGGACCACGTCAAAGACGTTCCAGAAGTCCAGGTGGCTGACAACAGTTCCCCTCCCTTTGCCCACCGATGCTGTCACTCCATCAAAGAAGGCCACCAGATTGGTCAGGCACAACCTGCCTCTGGTGAAATTGCGCTGGCTGTCCTGGATCGCCTGTTCATCCCTCATGTGCTTTACTACAACTTCCAGGAGGATCTGCTCCATGATCTTCCCAGGCACAGAGGTGAGGCTCATCGGCCTGTAGTTCCTTGGGTCCTCCTTTCTCCCTGTCTTAAAAATTGAGTGATGTTTCCATTTTCCCATTCACCAGGGACTTCGCTTGACAGCCACGACTTTTCAAATGTGATGGGGAGCAGCTCGGCAGCCACATCAGTCAGCTCCCTCAGGACCCTGAAATGGATTTGGCCTGACCCCATAGACTTCAGTCTCATGAGGCAGCCTCAGACTTGCTCTGCTCTTACACTGGGAAATAGTTTGCTCCCCTGGTTCCCACCAAGACGGTCAGGAATGTGAGGTTCAGAGATGTGAGAGACACAAGAAGCCTGGCCGCGAGAGGAGAGTGAGAAAAGAACTCATTGAGTACCTCAGCCCTTTCCATGTCTGCTGTAGCCAGCTTCCCCTCCTCATTTATCAGAGAGGGTACACTATCTTTGGCCTGCCTCTTCTGACCAGTGTACCTACAGAATCCCTTCTTGTTGTTTTTCACATCCCTCACCAAGAGCAGCTCCATCTGCACCTGGACTTTCCCTATCCCATCTCTGCATGTCCAAACAACATCCCTTTATTCTTCCTGGGCAACATGTCCTTGTTCATACTGCCTGTACACGTCTTTGTTATCCCTCAGTTTGAGCAGCAGGTCCTTGCTGAGCCGTACCACTTTCCTGCCTCCTCTCTTGTTTTCCTGTTGTCAACGTTTTACAGGCTGGCTAAGCCCAGTTCCATGACTAATGGGGAGGGGGGAGCCTCCGACCCATGCCCTGGGAAAGGAGGAAGGGGAAAATGGAAAGGGTACGGAAATGCACCTCAAAACAAAACAGCGGCAACGATCTGAGGAAAAACAAACTAATTTACTAAATATGATATCGGAATGCCAGATGACACAATATAATACAATAAAATTGTTGACTTGTGAGCAGTTTTTTCATGCCTTCCAAATGAAAAATGGAAACAAAAAAGTCCTCCGGGTTATGCCGTTCTTATTCTCTTCTGAGAACCAGGTACCCAGAAATATCAGCAGTCCATGGAACTGAAGCATTAACTCTTGAACTCCCAATGCTCTACATGATGTTATGACGTGGAATGCCGATAACAAAAATCATAAAATCATGACACATGCACTGGGGGAAAAAGAGCTCTTGTGCTCTCAGAAAGACATTTTATGTCATTTTCTTCCGTGCAAGTCTTTTCTCTCCTAGAAGACTGAGGCATACCGGAGCACTGAGATATACCTGTGGCAACGCAAAAAATCTGAATGTATTGACATACTGAATTATGACATTCAATGATTTGCTAATCAAACTTACTAAAAGAGAAGAGACGGGAAATATGGCTGGTTTGGCAAGTTGGCTTCAGTTAGGATCATGAATCAAGTACCACCGTTTTGGTGTCAAGTCGTCAGAAAGACAGGGAATGAAAGGGTTCTGAGCTGCCCAATGAAAATCTACTGCAGGCAAGCATTTTGTCATAATTTTAGATTTTTATAGGCTGGAAGATGTTTCGAAGATGTACAAAGTCTTTACAAGCCACTCTCCATAATATTTGAAAAGTCATGCTGGTCAGGTGAAGTCCCTGGTGACTGCAAAAAAGGCGGTGTCACGCCCATTGTTAAGAAGAGTAAAAAGGATGACCCTGGGAACTACCGACCTGTCAGCCTCACCTCTGTGCTGGGGAAGATCACGGAGCAGATCCTCCTGGAAGCCATGCTAAGGCATGTGGAAGGCAGGGAGGTGATACCGGACAGCCAGCACAGCTTCACTAAGGGCAGATTCTTGGAGCAACTGTAGGTGTCCCTGTTCATTGAAGGGGAGTCAGACTAGATGACCTTTTAGGGTCCCTTCCAACTCAAATGATTCTGTGATTCTATGAATATTATGAATCAAGTACCACCGTTTTGGTGTCAAGTCGTCAGAAAGACAGGGAATGAAAGGGTTCTGAGCTGCCCAATGAAAATCTACTGCAGGCAAGCATTTTGTCATAATTTTAGATTTTTATAGGCTGGAAGATGTTTCGAAGATGTACAAAGTCTTTACAAGCCACTCTCCATAATATTTGAAAAGTCATGCTGGTCAGGTGAAGTCCCTGGTGACTGCAAAAAAGGCGGTGTCACGCCCATTGTTAAGAAGAGTAAAAAGGATGACCCTGGGAACTACCGACCTGTCAGCCTCACCTCTGTGCTGGGGAAGATCACGGAGCAGATCCTCCTGGAAGCCATGCTAAGGCATGTGGAAGGCAGGGAGGTGATACCGGACAGCCAGCACAGCTTCACTAAGGGCAGATTCTTGGAGCAACTGTAGGTGTCCCTGTTCATTGAAGGGGAGTCAGACTAGATGACCTTTTAGGGTCCCTTCCAACTCAAATGATTCTGTGATTCTATGAATATTAGACATAGCAATTTGTTTCAAATGGTTAGGTGTGCTGTTCAGAGTTTTTTTAGTGAAAATTTTCACAGAAGCCACCATCGGCTTCTGCAGAGAGCTGCAGCCGTGGAGGGGCAGTCGGCAAACCGAGCGAGGGGCTCTGGGGGTTTGTACCATCAGCCTCAGTTGTTGAGCTCACGAGGAGAAAGCTTAAAGCAAACGCACCAAACAAAGCCTCAGTCCCCTGAGCACAGACAGGTCTACCACGTGTATTCCCCGGTTCATTTCCGCCTCGCTTGAATTAGAATGATAGAATCGTAGAATCACAGAATCCTTAGAGTTGGAAGGGACCTCTGAAGGCCACCTGGTCCAACTCCCCTGCACCACAGCTAGATCAGGTTGCCCAGGGCCTGATCCAGCCTGGCCTATGAAAGTTTCCAGGGACGGGGCATCAACCACATCCAGTGCCTCACCACCCTCACTGTAACAGATTTTTTCCTGATATCTAACCTAAATGTACCCCCTTTGAGCTTGAAACCACTTCCCCTTCTATCGCCACAAACCCTGCTAAAGTGTCTGTCCCCTTCTTTCCTGTAGCTCCCCCTTAAGATACTGACAGGCTGCTATCAAGGTCACCTTCTCTTCTCCAGGCTGAACAGCCCCAGCTCTCTCAGCCTGTCCTCGTAGGAGAGGTGTTCCATCCCTTGGATCATTTTTGTAGCCCTCCTCTGGATGCACTCGAACAGGTCCACGTCTCTCCTGTACTGAGAACTCCACATCTGGACACGGTGCTCCAGAGGCGAGGCCTCACCAGCACACAGCAGAGGGACAGGATCACCTCCCTCGTCCTGCTGGCCATGTTGCTTTTTATGCAGCCTAGGACACGGCTGGCTTTCTGGGCTGCGAGGGCACACTACTGGCTCATGTCCTGCTTCCCAACCAGCAGTATTCCCAGGTCTTTTTCGGCAGGGCTGCGCGCAATCCTTTCAGCCCCCACTTTGTACTGGTAATGGGGTTGCCTTGACTCAGGTGAAAGATTTTGCAGTTAGATTTGTTGAACCTCGTGAGGTTCACCTGGGCCCACTGCTCCAGCCTGTCTAGGTCCCTCTGAATGGCACCCCGTCCCTGTGGTGTGCCAACTACACCCCACAGCTTTGCTGAGGGTGCACTCGATCCCACTGTCAATCTCACTGATGAAGACATTAAAGAGTATTGGTCCCAGCACCGAGCCCTAGGGGACACCACTCACCACCGATCTCCATCCAAACGCTGAGCCATTGACTGCCACTCTCTGGACTCAAACCTGCAGCCTATTCTTTGTCCATCAAACAGTCAACCCATCAAATCCATATCTTTCCAGTTGCGAGAGGAGAACATGGTGAGGTACTGTGTCAAAGGCCTTACTGAAGTTGAGATAGATGACATCAGTGGCTCTTCTCTGCATCATCCACTGATGCAGTTATACCATCATAAAAGTCCACTAGGTTGGTCAAGCAGGATTTGCCCTTGGTGAAGCCATGCTGGTTCTCCCATACCAGCTCCCTGCCTTCCATGTGCCTTAGCATAGTTTCCAGGAGGATCTGTTCCATGATCTCCCCCAGCATACAGAGTTGAGGCTGACGGACGAAGCACCTTCGTCTTCCTCCTCTGCTCTGCTGCAGCCGTATCCGGCCTCACAGCAGGAACACGAACGCCTGGGCAGTCCAGCTGCTCTCAGGCCCGCTTCCAAAGCTTTCTGGGTAAGCAGGCGCACACATCCCTCCCGCTGAGGAGTTTGGCCGACGCCATTTCAACCGGGGGCCCGGAGCCAGCCCCGCCCGGGCGTGGCAGCGGGTCACAGTGCGGCCCTTTGTGACCCGTCCCTGTGACACCCTGGGATAGCTGGCACCGACACGGTGGCCCCGCATTGTCCGTCAGGACAGCGAGGCGACAGGGCAGGAGTGTGCGGGTCTGGCGAGGAGCCCCCGAGCGCAGCCCACGTCATTTTCCTCTACTCTTGGCAGCCCCACGGCTGCCCCCTTCCCAACCCTCAGCCCTCATCCCACGGGATGGAGGAGAGACCCCCCAGCAGCCCCACGGTGGCCTGGGAGGAGAGTGAGGCTCCCCAGGAGAGACCTCCATCGGAGCCCTACGAATTGACCCCGGTGCAGTCGCTGCATGGTGGTGAGTGAGGGTCCCCAGCGGGGTGGGCACGAGTGCCCCCTGCTCGACACCACGGTCCCTTGTCCTGACAGGCACGGGCAGACTGTGCCAGGGGAGCGGGCCCAGGGCTGGAGAGGGCAGAGCTCCTTCCCCTGCTCGCGCCTGCCTTTGGCTCCTCTACGGCGCTGCTCACTCTCTTCCTTGCTTAGGTGCTGATTTCCAGCCTCTCTCTGAAGAGGAGGAGGCCATGGATATTATAGAGTACTTCCTCAGGAGTACAGAAAAGGTAAACTCTCGGCTGTGCCTGCATCCCCAGATGGCCCCTCTGGCTCTGCCTTCAGGCTGCAGGAGGGATGCTGGCTGGACAGGGCTGCTGCCCTCCAGGCGTCCCGCACTGCTCCAAACCGAGCAATGCTCTGGGCCTGCTGGACACGGCTCTCCCAGCTCACGCTCCCTCCTCGTCTCTCTGTGGTGTTCAGGAGGAGATGGTGAAGATGGCATTCCTGGAGAGCATCCGCACCATTTGCAGAGTTGGCAAAAACGAGAGCTTTTATGAGAGCCTGGCTATTTTCTGCAGTGAAAACAACTTGGCAGAGGAAGTCAAGGTGAGGGGACAATATAAGGGGTTGTGGGAGGGGGCAGAGCCACCCAGGAACTGGCACCCTGAGAGGCAGGGGTGGGCAGGGGGACTGTGGGCACCGCTGAGATCTCAGCAGTGGGACGCAGGGTGCCTCTGCGTTCTGGTGCTGGGCGGGGGGCACTGGGGCTCCTCTGGCCCTGCTGACCAGCGTGAGGTCCCATCCCATTTCTGCTCTGCAGGAGCTGCTGGAGCATGAGCCCATGGACCAGCTGCGCACAGCAGTGCGGTACCACGCCATGCTTGCCATCGCCGCCTTAAGGTACCAGCCCCTGGTTTTGCCACCCCATCCCCAGGGCACGATCCTGGCAGCCCTGACCGTAGCCGGGAGGCATCCCCCATGTGGACAGGGAGGCCCTCAGCTCTCCCCTGTTCTGGGCTTCTCCAGACGTTGGAGGAAGCCCTGAAGCTCCCTGCAGTGTCTCGGCTCTTGCCCCAAAGCAGGAGGCATCAGGACTGTCCTCCCGCCTGGGCCAGCCCCGTGGAGGAGGTGCCTCCCAGCAGGGCTCCACATCCCTCCCAGAGAGTCCTGACCAGGGGAGGACCTGTTCCACCCCTGCCTCAGCATCCAGGCACTGCTCCCAACACAAAGTCTCTCTATTTGCAGCAGAGTGAAGGCAATTGCGGAGGAGGAAATAATACCTCTTTTAAATGCATGCTTCAAAGCCATCTTCAACCTTCCTCCAAAAGAGGACTTAAACATTTGCCTCTACAATCACGTATGTACCGGCTGAACTACTGGAGGCCCCATCCATGCCTCTGGGCTACCCCCTGGGTTATTCGTGTGCAGAGATTACTAATGATCCTTGCAGGCAGGGTCTTGGCCTCGCTTCTCCCCACCCCTTCCCTCTCACTCTTGCCACGGGCCTGGCAACACTCAGCGCTCGCAGCCTGGTCTGCTCACAGCAGCTTTGCGGCTACGGGGCCCCTCCCATGCTGTGCATGCATCTGCGGGTGCCCTTCCTTGGTAGTCAGAGGGGTTCACAGCAGTTTCCTTGGGGTGAGAGGGCCTTCTGAAAGACTTCCACAACCTGTTGTTATCTTCACAGACCATGCATGCTATGGACAATGTGATGAAGATGTTGCTGGTCAGCCATCGTACCTCCAGCAGTGAGGAGCTGCAGAACATCTTGGAGGTGTGTCTATTGCACAGCTCTGTCCCCAGAGCTCTCTTTAGTAGAATCAGAGCCCTCTCCATGGAAACGGCACTGGCAGCAGCAGGAGCCTGCAAGGGACCTCAGTGGCCGTAGCCCCATTGAAAGTTTGGCTCTAGCTCAGGAGAAGCCTGGATGGATGTTATGATTCCAGCCAGGGGCTCAGCAGTGCTGCTTCTGCTGGAGTGGGCATCAGCAGCTTCTCTCCTCACAGGTGCTGTTACACTTTGCCAGCACCCAGGACAAAACTGTGCGGGCAAGGGCCATGGAGCGGATATGGAAGCTCAGCAGTTTCATCACCAGCAGTTGCTGGCAGGAGGTAAGGAGCCAGGAACTTTCCAGCCAAGCTATCTCCCCTTCCCTGCATCCCAGAGCAGCCTACCTGTGAGACATGCTTGGGCACAGGTGGGAGACTTTGGCGCGCATTCATCCTTGAAGCGCGAGGCTCTTCATCCTTCCTTTTCCTCTGGCCCTCCCGCCCCACACCCTGTTCTCTCACTCAGTTTGACATGTCTTCCCTCCACTCCTTCCTTCTTGCTGTAGCCATTTGAAAAATTCCTCCAGCCTTCTCAGAGGACAGACATCGTCCTCATGACCCTTGAGACCATTGGAGAGTGCAGCACTGAGGATAAGGAGTGGGCCAACATGATGCTGGACATGGTTCTGAGAGACCCTGCCACCTGGCTGATGGACGTAAGCAGTCTGAGGCTGGATTGCCGTGCCCTGCCCTGCCCTCCACGGCTCTTGGGCATTCGAAGCCATTTTAGGGCAGCAAAGAGCTGTGGGAAGGGCAGTAATAACAGTGGCAGCAGGGCAAATGGCTGCAGTACAGCAGCAGCAGCAGCATCCCCCTTCTGTCCTCCCACCAGGTGCCAGAGATTCTGGGGTTCATCCAGAGAAACCTGGGAAGCAACAGCACATCCCTTCAGCAGCCCCTCTCCTCAGTGCTGGATCTGCTGACCAACCAGTTTCCCAGGGATGTGCTGAGGAGCGTGCTGACCGACCTTCCCCAGTGTGACAGGTACCAGCCCTGACAGCCCCGCATGTTTGTTCCATGAGAAGAGCAGGGCTCAGAGACGCTCTGGCTACCAGAGCCAAGGAAAGCTGCAGGACATCCCTGAGGAGCAGGCCCTCCATCCCACTGTGCTTTCCAGCGCTGGTGGGCCGCTCAGGGCTGCAGCAGCCAACGCCGACCATGGCAGCCCAGAGCCCCCATCGGGCTCCTGCCCTGCCCCTCGGGGAAGGCCATCTCAGCCCCTCCTGCTTGCCCAGGCCAGGCCCCCGGGCCTCCCCAAGCACGCGGGGCGGCAGGGCCAGGGCTGCAGCACAGCCTGGGGCCTGCCGGGCCTGCCTGAGCCATGGCGCTGTGGCTGAGGCAGCCCTGCTGACACAGCATTGCTCTTTGTTTGCAGCACCACCCTGGACATCTGGAAGAGAATATTTACTCTGCCAGAAAATTCAGAGCACACCATGGAAGAACTGTGCAGCGTTCTCCAGGACCAAGAGCTGTGTGGGATCTTTAACGTCACCACAGCAGAGTTGGGCCTCCTTCGCCTGACTGTGAGTTACCAGACAAGGCACGTTCAGTGCTCTCCTTCAGGGCTCTCTTTGCCCAGCTCCCTGCCTCCCCCTGCCTTGCTCCCCAGACTGGCATCCTGGGATCGGGCAGAGGCAGTCGGGGCTATGGCAGTGGCAGAGATGAAGCCACGGCCTCCACACAGGCTGAGCAGGATGCAGGGCCGGGGAGAGGAAGAGCTCGTGGCCACCCACGTCTGGTGCCATTTTTGTGCCAGCTCCTGCTGGTCAATGGCTCCTCAAAGGCATGAGAGCAAGAGGCTGTGGGTGGTCAGAGGGCAGGAGGAGGAGGCCAAAAGCCATCCTGTGTTGTGCTGGGTCTGGGGCACAGAGGGACCGTGGGGCCCTCCAAAGGCTCTGCTGCTCCAGGCCAGGCTGCGCGGCCCCAGTGCCCTGCCCTGAGCTGCCAGAGGAGCCAGGAGCTGCAGGGTGCAGGGAGTCCTGCTGCCTCTGCCCGCTTCTCACTGCTGCCTTTGTTCCAGGTGGTGCATCCCACTGAGGAGAACCTGAAAGAGCTGTGTAACCCAGCACTGCTCCAGAGGCTTCTGAAGATTGAAAGCCTGCCACTACTCTGGCTGGTGCTCAGAGGCCTTATCCTGCTGTCAGAGAGACCTGAGACGGTGAGCAGGACCTAGTCAAATGAAGCCCTCCTGTTGGCAGCCTGGCGCTGGGGCGGTGGGCAACACTGTGCCTTGGCCTTGCCTGAGACTCAGGAGTTGGGGTGATGGCCGTGGTGGGGCCTGGTGGCTGCCTGGGGAGAGATGTCCAGGACCCTTCCAGATGGGTTACCTGGGGGCCTGCTGGAAAAGGGGGTGGCTGAGCAGGGGGCACCGAGTCCTTGCTCTCCTGTCCTCCTTCTCCTATCCTCCGCATCCCTAACAGTGCAGCCCTGGCCACCACCTGTCCAGAGTCTGCTGCTGCCATTCCTGTGGCAGCTGCCAGGAAGCAAGGCGTGTGTGTGGTGCTCGGTAATCAGAGCTCTTACGCCACGGCGGCCATTGCCCTCTTGATGAAAAAGAAACTGTGTGTTTTGTGCAGGCAAGAGGAATACGGGACCTGCTGCCAAGCGTCACGGAGACCTTGCAGTTTGCCAACACACACGTTGTTGTGAAGGCACTGAATATCTTCAGAAATGTGATGAGTCATCTGATGAAGAGGGAGGCCACTCCCATTGCTCTGGAGCTGGCTGAGAAGATCCTGCCTCTTTTTAATCATGTAAGTCAGCTGTGGGAGGCTGAGCTCTGTGCATGGATGTTTGGCCTTCTCTCTTTGCTCCTCTGGGCTCTTGTGGGGTGTCTTCTGGGGTCTGTAGCCCAGCCAGCCTTGTCCCTGGCAGCTTGGTTGGTGGTGGTGGTGTGAGGCCCCTGTGCTGGGGCCCAGCCTGGCTCCTGTGCAAACCATCTTCTGCCAAGGGTGACTTGCAGACTGCCGAGTGCTTCCTTTGCCACCAGTGCCACACGTTCTCCCCAGGTGCCGTAGCAGGGAGATGGAGGCTGAGCAGGCAGTATGTGCCCCGGGGCATTGCTGAGAGCCAGCCCTGTCTCATCTGTGGTCTGGTGCCCGGGGAGCTCTGCTATGGCCTGGTGGGGTGCCGGGGGGAGCACTCCGAGGCACAGGCACCCCGTGCTGGAAACCTGTTGCACTGCTTTGCACGACCGCACGGCGCCTTTGTGCAGAATGTGACTCCGAAGCACCTCCCTTCGCAACAGCCACGCCTACGCTCGTGCTCTCCATGGGCAGTGTGAGTGTGTTGCTGAGGTCCTCCTGTTCTTCTCTCTCAGGTGTCAAGTGAAGTGCGAGAGTGTTCCATCCGCCTCTTCAAAGATCTGGTGGAAACTGTGGTGTGGTGGCAGAAGAGAAGCATGAAGAAACATGTGCGCAGGAGCCTGCTCCCTCTGTTCTTTCAGATGAGTGATGAGACCCCGAGCGTTGCACAGGTACAAATTTCAGACCTGACCAGTATGTAGGCACGGGTGTGCTGACACCTCAGCGGTAGTCTGAGAACTGAGGGCGAGGGCGGCAAGCATTCCAGCTCTTGGGACGTGTGTCTGTGGTGCCATGTCCCAGCATCTGTTCTCTGTAGGCCTCTGGGGAAACCCTCGCAGCTTGTGCAAAGTTCCTGAAGTGGAAGGAGCTCAAGCGCCTGGCCAAGGAAATGAGCATAGTGGGGACCAGCGAGTGTTTGGTAAGGACAGCCACACAGCCCCCACCCCTTTGCTGGGGAAGGGGGTGCTGGCAGAAGGAGCTGCACCAGCAGTTGGAGAGAGTCTGCAAGCCCCATGCCTTTGTGTTCTTCTCCAGCTGAAGCAGGACAGGAAGAGGGTGAATGAATACCTTCAGCAGAGCCTGCAATACCTGAAGGATTCTCAGGCCTCTTTGCGATTTGAGGCTGTCAATTTCATCGGTGAGCCCAACCCCTGGGTCCCTCTTTGGGCCCTGCCCTGGCAGCAAGGCGCAGCCCTGCAGCCCCCAGATACAGCCTGCCCGTGCCGGTAGCCCCGATGGGTGCCTTGCTCAGGTCCCCCCTCGGGCACCGTCCCTGCCTGCAGCACGGGAGGGGAAGCAGCTGGGCGGGCGGGGCTGGGGTCTGTGCTCCTGGCAGCGTGTTGGGAAGTGGGCGTCTGATGAGAGCTCTTTCCACAGGGCTGGCTGTGCAGCACTCTGGGGAACAAAGTGAGGAGAAGCTGAATGAAATCTGCAGTGGTGAGTGTGGGCAGTGCTGTGTGTGCCGGGGCCTGGGCAGTGTGCAACTGTGCCTTGCCCTGCTGCAAAGAAATGCTGCAGGGGCAGAGGAGCATCCCTGGGGCTGGTAGAGCACTCCTGTGCAGTGGCTTCCAGATGATCCCTCAGTCTCACGTGCTCCTCCTGGCCTGGAAAAGCAATGGGTGGGGCTGGCATGGTCCGGAGGGGATGCTGGCAGGTCTCTGCCGGTCAGTGCGTTTCATCTCCGCTCTGTTTCCTTCTGGTGCAGCCCTCCAGTCTTTGGAAGATGACGCCCATCCAACAGTCCGTTTTGTGGCAACTGAGGCAGCCCTGCTGCTTAGACAACAAACGCAGCAGGAAGAACCACCACGGAGCAGGCTGGCAGCACTGTGCTGCTGGCGCGGCAGTGCCACCTGACGTGAAGAATCACACAGTCATACAATTGCTCAGACTGGAAAAGACCTTAAAGATCATCAAGTCCAACCGCAACCCAACCGTGCAATCCGGACTCTAAGTTCTTCAATTCTGGATTTGCATTTCAAAAGTGGGAAAGGAACGATTCTCCTAATATTATTTTTCTTGCTGACATATAAGTCTCAATAAAGACAACACAAAAACATCAAAATAGATGGCGAATGAAGGTGAATTAAAGCGTAGGGGGATATCACAGAATCACAGAGTCACAGGGCTTGGAAGGGTCCTCGTGAGATCCTTGAGTCCAACCTCCCTGCTAAAGCAGCTACCCTACAATAGGTTGCACGGGTCGGCATCCAGACGGGTCTTGAATATCTCCATAGAAGGAGACTCCACAACCGCTCTGCGCAACCTATCCCAGCGCGCTGTCACCCTCACCATGTAGAGGTTTTTCTGCTCGTTACTATGGAGCTTCCTCTGTACAGGCTTAACGCCAGCACTCCTTGTCCTATTGCTGCACACCACCGAGAAGAGCCTGGCCTCCTCCATTTGCCTCCTACCTTCCCTTAGATATTTATAAACATTTATCAGCTCCCCCCAGTCGTAGTTTCCCCAGGCTACACAGGCCCAGGTTACTCAGTCTTTCCTCATACAGGAGATGCTCCATGCCCTTTAACATCTTTGTGGCCCTCTGCTGGGCTCCCCATTTAGTGCAAAGTTTGCCTTACTCCTGCAGGGTCACAGGCTTCTCTGGGACACAAACACACCAGTGTGAAGACCAGAGAGTCTGCCTCAGTTAATCTGCCCACGGCTGGGCTAATCCAGGTTAATCAGTGGGTAGATGACACAGTTGTTTAGATGTTTAGGATGTTTAGGATCCCACTCTAAATTTCCAGGATCCTGCGTTGTTTCCAGTTTTCCTTTCCCAAAGATGGCCTTCATTACTTCCATCTACTGGTAAAAATAAGAAACAGAATCTTCCTACTGATGTACATGCATACATACATGCTTGTGCCTATACGCACACACATAAAATAGAAGCAGGGTGTTCCAGTTCTCTTTCTTCACCTGGGAACACACTACTAAACAAAGCAAAACCTTCACAACAAGCCAACAGTTTTGCTGCATTTCTGACTTAGAAGAACATGCAGCCCTGTAGTAACAGTAGGCCTAAAACCACACAGAAGAACCCAGCCCTCAGTCAGATTTTGCAATGCGACTGGCATACAAATTTAGGCAGACTAATAAATTATTTAGAGAGCTGCTCTTCATTCTTCGCGGATGGCCCAGCAAATTGCATCCAGGCGTGACAGCAGCGCATTCATGAGACGTGTTAACAAAATAAATATTTTCAATAACTAGAATACATCAAATGAAACAGAAATATTGAGCCAGAGCCTCTTATGGTACAAACAGGCACAACACTCTTCAGGCAATTATTTTTACTTTTTTAATATTATATGCACACAAGCTAACTTGCAAATCTCCTTCTTAAATGTCCAGAATGGAGAGTGATGTGGTAGTCATTCAGAAATAGATAATCTCATGGAGCAACAGGGCATGCTGTGGGGAGATGACATAATACAGAAACTGTGATGTGGAGCACTGCAGATCTTCCAAAAGGAGGGTGCTGAGCTGCTGTAAAGACACTTTCACTTTTCTGATTTTTAGTAAGAGTAACATGGACGCTTCTATAGTAAAGAGATTTTTGTTGTCATTTATTCCTTGTGCACTTCATGATTAGCTTTTCTTCAAGCTTGGAAATTTGCACCCTTTGGCAAAGTACTGAGACATTTGTTTTCAGTTCTGTCAAGTCAAATATCAACTGCAAGCAACAGAAAAGCAACTTTTCTATACTGGAATCTAAGAAGAGCTCTGTTGCCTTAAGGAGTTACAAAAGTATATTTTTCCAAATGTAGATGCATATCAGATGTTTTCAGTTTTGCTATAAGGACAACATTATATCAAAACACCAAGAAATGGGATTACCAACCTCATTGAATGTAACAACCTCAGTCACGAAACCAACAAATTCTCTGTATAATATATATCCTCATTCTTTTCTTTTACAACACATATAAAGCACCTGTTCAATTCCTTTTTCCCCACAGACCAAAAAGCATGTTAACAACCTTTAGTTGCTGCCAATAAAATACTTGTTGCCTGTGAACAACACAAATCTTTTCTGTTCTCATTAACTGAGGGAGAGATTGGGCTCATTACAAATAAGCTGTGCTTCGCAACAGGAGGGGAGAAAGGGTGAGAAAGGGAAAGGGACAGGGAAAGTGTTTGGAAGGTAAGGAGGTTATCTGTAGTTATTTTCCTCCACATGAGCCTCAGGATTACCCCAAGAACTGTCAGAAATGCCAAAGACAAAGGAAAGATTTCTAGTTATCAGAGAAGTTCACCTCAGGCAGACCAGGGGAACAGAAAAGTGCTAAAGATGCTTTCACAGAAGGATGGACCCATAGCCTAAAACCAGAGAGATGGGAGCAAGGAGGTCAGATAAACAGGCGAAGGAATGGTAAAGAAAAGAACAAACACTGATTTGAGCTCGAGGCTGGAGATAACCGCACTGTGTTGGTGCATGAGTTCTATCTCTAAAAAGACCTCATTAGTATTTCTTGTACCTGCTGCAGCATTGGAGGCAAGCCTGCAAGACCTAAATTAATGCGCTGAATGGAGAAGCTTTATAGATTCCAGAGTTCGCTCAAAAAAGAGCATCATTTTCTCCCATAGATGCAAAAGAGGTGTGTTCAACTCTACCAAACAGCAAGAGAGCACAGCAGGAGATCACACGAGGAACAGTAACAAGGACATCCCAACCTATTTTGTTGGGAGTAAAAAAGTAAGATGAGAGCCTTTGAGCTAACGCAGAGTAGCAGCTAAAAATCTTGTCAGTCTAATATTCAGAGTAACAGTGCCCAGGCAGTTTCGCAGATCAAACTCCAAATCTCTAAGCCACTGCTGTAAACAAGATCATAAGATTGTCTTGCTGTGCAAAGCAGTTCATTAAGATTCCTGCTCATTCTAAATGAAGTAGGAAGAGGGACATTTTTCATCATAAATCCAGTTGATGCATGGGCAATGCACAAGGAACAGCCTTTATATCTCAGTGCACCCAAAAGCTTCCTCCCTCCTTGGAGGGCTTCTGGCTCCCATTGGATAAAGCCCTAACAAGCAGGTCTGACCCCAGGGCTGAGCCTGAACTGGGCAGGAGCTGGGCTGGACATCTCCCCAGGTCCCCACTAGCCTGAGGTACAATGATTCAATAAATCACAGTTATCAAAATTCTGGAGATCATTTATGGAACACTTAATGAAGGATGAATGAAGTAACTGGAACAGGTGCAGAGCAGGGAAAGATTTTAAGGACTTCAATCCTTTTACGTCATTAGAAGAAGGGCAGTGGATGCACTGATCACAGTCGTAACTACCACTTAAGCAGCACAAGCCTAGTGATAGAAACAGACACAAAGAAAGTCTCAGACAGAAAGAAAAAAAAAAGGTCATCTAGTAAAGTGAACATAACTATTTCATTTGTGAAAATCATCCAGTCTCAACAGAATGTAAGCAGGTTCAATTCTAGTACTCTTAATCTGGGAGCCTTGAGCAGTGAGTAACATCTTTTTCAAGAAGAATGAACAGGAAAAAAAAAAAAAATCTGACCAAATAAATGAAAGATGCTTATCAGTCTTTGAACAAGAAGATGTAAATACAGAGTGTAGGAAGAAAGCCTATGGAGCAAAAGAAGCTTATGGCCAAAAGAAAGAAAATACCGTTTTGCACTTGTTGCATCTATAAACTGACATTATACTAAAGGTTTGTTCAGAGAGACTACATTAAAACAGTTCATTCTGGTTTTCCTGTGATATAGGTCTACAGAGATAACAAAAACACAGATCATCAGCAAATCAGGCCTCGCAACTCCAGTTTTGCAATGTATAAAAAGGGAAACATCTACATGGGTCAGAAACCATCTTTCTGTGTTAGAAAGGTGCTATGTTGTTAGCACTGCAGCTTGTCAGTGTCACTAGAGGAGTAAAATTTGTGTTTGTTGTCAAGGCACTGCGGCAGCATATCCATCTGAGTGCACACATAGCAGCCCTTTATTGTTTCCCTGTCTTAAGCCAATTCTTTGCAGCGCAGAACTGCCCTTCACAGGTTCATGACAACCAGATGGAAAGATGAACTGGAAGGTGAGGTAAGTGTGAGAGGCAGATAACGGCTCTAAGAATTACAGAGACAAGAGAAGAGAGCAATAATTATCTGAAAATATGGTACCAATACCTGTAGGTACAAAGCACAGCCATTTGAGAGTAACAGCATGGCTGTGAGGTGTGTTAATACTGCATGAAGTTCTAGTGCTGAGCTACAAGCCGGAACTACAGTCAGCACCTGTCCTAACAACACAGTGGCATTAAGAGTAAGATTCAGTCTTAAAATTCATTGAAAATAAGTATCATCTATCTTCACATTGTAGCCTATGTTGGATGTTTCTGTGGTTCTATTAGGGACGTTAGCATAGCAAGCAACTGCAGAAACGAGTTCTGGCAAAGGAAACTGTAGAGTTGATCCAAAATAATTAATTCCTCACAGGCATGGTTTCTGTTGTGAAAAACCCTGAGGATGCCTTCTGGGCATTTAAAATGCCTTCCATAACATTTACACAGACATCTGGCAAGAGCGGCTCTATCTTGAAGGGCAGCTATGTGTGAGTTCCCCAGTTGTGGTCAGCACCTCCTGTTCCCTCAGAGCTGTGTGCATACCGAGCGGGTACGAGGCTGAGCTGCTCTGGAGGCCTGGGAGAGGTCAGTCCCTAGTGTTGCAAGAGGTCAGAGTAAGCAAAGACTTTTGCAACAGGCCACCAGCCATAAGGGCAACTTGTGAACTGCCAGCCTCTCCTCTGCAGGGGTACTATCCCAGCTGCTCCAATTATCTTTGATGGAAAATAGTCTTTTGACCAGATAGTGTATTCAGAATCACAGTCCTGAAACAAATCCAGTGTAAGAAAGAAGCAGAATATCAGCACAGTGAATGCAATAAATCCTTCAGCCTGAATTAGGAGTGCAAGCTACAGTTGCCCCATAAATTACATTGTGGCTTTATCCCTTCAAGGCTGCTTTATCTTCCTGCAAGGGGGCTACATGAAGGGAAGGTCAGAAAAGCTGGGTGTGCCCTTGAAGAACTGACCTATCCATTTTGTAAGTGGGTACAGGTCTGACAGCAAAGAATTTTTTGTGAGAATGTGGCCTGCACTCCTCCCGTCCTTGAATGATGAGTGCCAAGCAGAAGCCTGCTGAGATCATGGACACTGTACATGATTCAGTATCAGCAATCTTTCTCCTGCAAAAGTAACAGAACTTTGCCTATCAGCTGGGTTCTCTTCCTTTAAAGTGCACTGAATTACAGCCAGATTCTTTCTTGATAACTGAATTTGCAGAGATTTAGTTGGTTGGTTTTGTTTTTGTTTTTGTTTTATAAGTCAATGAGCAGCACAAGTTTTGCTCGGTTGCTGCATTTTTATTTGTACTAACTCCTTGCATTTAAAAAGGCTGTGGGGACTGGAATGGAAAGAAGGCTGTTACGCTATCAAATACTTCTCCTGTAGGCTGACAAAAAGAAGCTGTCTCTTAACCTGATGGCAATGAGAGACAGCAAATGAATCATTGTTTGAGGAAACCAATTTATTTAGTCACTCCGTGTCACTGTTATTTATTACTTGTCAGCACAAGCTGTTAGTTCAATTAAATATAAAAACCTGAAATTCTCTTCCAGGCCTTTCCCCACCCCCATTTTCTAAAACACACAGCAAACAAGAAAAATGACATAAATCTATAGGGCTAAATCAGAACTCTTTGGGTTTATTGTGCTTCTCTTGTTTTAATTAAGCTTTGTTTTATTAAACTTGTGCAGCTAACGTATGGGGATTATTAATCTTCTTCAGTAGCTAAATATAAAAGTTAGCAGAGAGAGAGGACATAGTAAAAATACAGTTTAGAGTTCCCCCTTGAGATACACATTAAAAAAAAAAAAAAAACAAAATTAAGTAGTGAGACAAAGTGTTGACTATAACATTTTGTCAACAAAAATAAAGGAAGCAGCAAACAGTAATCATTTTCTCTCTTTGGCATACAATGGAATAAGAAAGTAAAACTAATTTTTAGATCTGAGCATGTATGTCATTTATCAAATTAGTGGGAAGTGTACATTGCAAGAAAACCCCTTCCATCCCTATCTTGCCTTCCAGGGTGCCATTTCACAGTAAGTGGGAGGAACAGGTAAGTCAGGATGTGGTGGAAGGTCCACCCAGGTTGTCCAGGGCAGCGAGGTTGACTCCATGACTCAAGACTGCCTCTGCCAAATAATAAAGAAGGGTGATGTCATGGGCAACATCCTTCTGAGAGCAACAGAGGGCCTTATATGTCGGCCAGATCCTACCCATAGGGATGTGTGCTGCCTCCTGGGGCCTGGGTCAGGGGCATTGCTAGGAGACTCCCTTGTCCGATTCGCCCCTCTGGTTATTATGCTTTACTGACAGTTCAGGCTGGCAGCAATGAAATCGTTGAGAGAAGCTTGAGGACTATCCAAAAGGACTTCAAGGACTGGGGTGGTTAGTTGATAGAGCAGGCATACAGGTCGTATTTTCCTCTATCCCCTCGGTGGCTGGGAAGGACACTGAGAGGAGCAGGAAAATCCATCTCATAAATACGTGGCTGAGAGGCTGGTTGAAATATAAGAATTTGGGGGTTTTTGACCATGGGCAGACTACTTGGCGCCTGGCCTGATGGCTGCAGATGGGTCTCAGCTGTCTCAAATGTGGGAATGAGCCCCTGCCAGGAGCTGACAGGGCTTTTAATTAGATGTGAAAGGGGAAGGGGGTGACAGACAGCATACTCAAAACAAGGTGCAGGGCAGCCCAGCTAAGTTAGAGGGACAAGGTGCTAGCACCTCAAACTTCTGCATCTTATGACGATGAAGGCAACAGGGAAACTAAAGGTAAATAATTCAAAGGAATTAAGGAGGTAACCTCCAAGAAGTTATCAAGACCAGCTGACCGGCTGAAGTGCCTCTACACCAATGCACACGGCTTGGGAAATAAACAGGAAGAGTTGGAAGCCACTGTACTATTGCTAAATCATGATGTAGTTACTATCATTGAAACCTGATGGGATGATTCCCATGACTGGAGTGTGGCTATCAATGGCTACAAGCTGTTCAGAAGGGACAGGCAAGAAAGGAAGGGAAGAGCTATTGCCCTCTATATTAAGAAAGAAAGTGTGAAGAGCTTGTCCCTTGACAAGCAAGTCAAAAGGTGAGTGTTAGAGACCGAGGCAAAAAAGAGAGCCTTGTGTTTGGTGTGTTTGTGCCGAGGGGTGCAAAGCCTTGTCTTTGTGCCAGGCTGCCTGATCAAGCAGGGCCTATTGATGAAGCCTTCTTTTTCCATCTACAGGAGGCTCGCAGTCACAGGTTCTTATCATGCTGGAGGATTTCAACAACCCTGAAGTCTGCAGAAAAGCAGCATAGAGAGCTGTAGGTGATCCAGGAGGCTCCTGGAATGTATCAAGGATAAATTCCTGCGCCAGGCAATAGACAGCCCCATCAGGGGGGATGCAGTACTGGACCTCTTGCTCACCAATGCAAATGAACTGAACGGTGACATCACATATCCTGCTGGTCAATCTGAAGAACAAGAAGAAAATGCACAGGCAGTGGAAGCAGGGACAATTATCCTGGGAGGAATATAAGTAAGCTGCTAGGCTGTGTAGGGACGGAAAGCCAAGGCCCAGTTGGAACTGGATTTGGCAAGGGTCACAAAGAAGGATAAAAAAGGCTTCTACAGGTACCTCAACCAGAAAACTCCCTCTGGTAAGCACTACAGGAAGAGGAGAAGGCTGAGGTATTAAACAACACTTTTGCTTCAGTCTTCACTAGCGATTGCTCTACACAGATGGTTTGGAAGGTAGGAACTGGAGGAGAGACGCCCCTCCTGCTGTAAACGATTATTAAGTTTGCAACTGGCTGAGGAACCTGAACCTCCATGTCTACGGATCCTAGTGAGATGCATCCTCAAGTCCTGAGGGAACTGACTGATGTAGTCACCCAGCCACTCACAATGATATTTGAAAAGACATGGAAGTCATAGTGACTGGAATAAGGGCAACATCACATCCATTTTTAAGAATCATAGAATTACAGAATCATAGAATCCTTAGAGTTGGAAGGGACTTTTAAAGGTCATCTAGTCCAGCTCCCCTGCAATGAACAGGGGCACCACAGCTAGATCAGCTTGCCCAGGGCCTGATCCAGCCTGACCTTGAAAATCTCCAGGGATAGGGCATCAACCACATCTCTGGGGAACCTCTTCCAGTGTCTCACCACCCTCACTGTAAAAGACCTTCTCCTTATATCCAACCTAAACCTACCTTCTTTAAGCTTGAAGCCATTTCCCCTTCTCCTGTCACAACAGACACTCCTAAAGAGCCTGTTCCCTTCTTTCTTGTAGCTTCCTTTTTTGTACTGAAAGGCCGCTACCAGGACACCTTGGAGCCATCTCTTCTCCAGGCTGAACAGCCCCAGCTCTCTCAGCCTGTCCTCGTAGGAGAGGTGTTCCATCCCTTGGATCATTTTTGTAACCCTCCTCTGGATGCACTCGAACAGGTCCACGTCTCTCCTGTACTGAGAACTCCACATCTGGACACGGTGCTCCAGAGGCAAGGCCTCACCAGCACACAGCAGAGGGACAGGATCACCTCCCTTCTCCTGCTGGCCATGTTGCTTTTGATGCAGCCTAGGACACGGCTGGCTTTCTGGGCTGCGAGGGCACACTACTGGCTCATGTCCTGCTTCCCAACCAGCAGTATACCCAGTTCTTTTTCGGCAGGGCTGCTCTCCATCTTTACCTCCCCCTGCTTGTACTGATAGCAGAGGCTGCCATGACCCAGGTGTAAGACCTTGCACTTGGATCTGTTGAACTTCATGAAGCTCTCGTGCGTCCAGTGCTCAAGCCTGTCTAGGTCCCCTATATAGAGACATACTCTTAAAACAGTGAGAGCACAGAATTGCTGCAGTGTTTCTTAAACCTCTCCTGCAAAGCAGATACAACCATCTCATTTTTGGATGCAGGTTGATCAGTGAAACAACTGATATTCTAGTATTATGTGACCTAGCACCAGTATTCAGCAAGAAGAGACAAGTCTGAAAGGCCTAAATATCCCCTAAATTTTAATTCTGTTCCTATTAGTGAGCTCTAGGTCTTAAGGCACTCCCAAACAACATAAAACAATAGGCTCAGGAATTTAAAAGGAACCAGATTGTCTAAATAGGGCCCTACTGTGGTAGATGGTTTGGTAGACATTTTAACTTCCTTTGAACAATATTAATATTTCTATGGTATTTAGTAAAGACTTAAGCTCCTCAATAAACCTATTTCTTTAAAATGCCCTTTTACACACAGTTAAACAAAAAGTCAGTCCTCTAACTGTGCTGCTTGGATCCACTAAGTATTTAAATCGTTAGCTGAAATTAAACATAGAAAAGCTTTACATGCTTTTACAACTTCAAGAGGTTCCTTCTGCTCATTTTTTAAATCTGCATCCATTCTAGTTTCGGTGCCTGTCGTTATGAATGTTCTGATGAGGTCTGGCAAGTAAGATGGAAATTGACGTAAGATGGATTAACTACCACTATCTAATACTAAACAAATAATATTAATCTTGCTTGGGAGATAGAGCAGAGAGTTTCCTAAAGAATAGTTAAGGATTGCCTGTATTAGTAGCAGAGCAATCTCACAACACTGCAGGCATTGAAAGAAACTGGTGCAGGTCAGCACCAAGCTGAGCTCTGTGTCCTTCATCTCAGTGGCCACATTAGGACTGAAGCAACCAGGATTCACCCATCTCCAGCTGAGACAATGAGTTCAACTCTTCATCCTTAAACTTCAATATCTCATCTAAGTATACATGTAATAAAATGTCCTTGCTCCTACTTTATGTTTCTCTAAATTGCAAGTCATTCCCTTTTATTATTCCTTTCCAAACCCTTTTTAAGCAGGAAATAAATGTGCTTATAACTTGTTTATACAGCTCTGATTCTGCTCTTGGTATGCAGAGTTTTGAATCTGACATTGTTAAGGCAACACAGCCCCCTAGCGTGGACACAATTTAAAAGCTTCATTTCCATGCAACCATGAAACACTAACTTTATCCGGACTGCATATGGTAACAATTACAATTACTCTGTTTAAAAACACATCGATAATCAGTAAGTTGTACATAGACTGGAAAATATAATAGCTAAAATCATCTAAACTTGAAGCGGTTTCACTGCCATTCTCAAGTGAATACATCACTCCAACAAGACAGTATTAAACTGTGGACCTTACTTCTGGTGCCTCAGATTTCAAGGGGTGGAAGAAGTTGGACTAGCTGTCATCCTATCATGAGGCAACCTAGTGCCATTCTCAACAGTTAAGTTTTCACACAGGTAGGAGGTTGTTGAAACTCCAAATCCCAAGCCCACACAACATGTAGTACACATAGTACTCCAGCAGCAGAGCCAGTTATGCAGCCCCAATTTTCCTTCCACGTTCAAGCCAATCATTCCTTTGTGCCAACATAGCAAAGTGGATCGAGGTGCTGATCCTGGTGGGGAGCAGTCAGAACAGGGCTAGGTCTGCTTTCTGACGTGGATCCCATGCAATAATAATAAGCATAATAATGCTATGAGGGGGAGGAAATGGAGTAACCTAACTAAAATGCCTTCATAGACGCATTATAAGCATTTGTTCTTCACCAGCTCCATGTTCAGATCAAACACTTTCCCAGTGTTCTACTTCTTCCTGTCTTCTTGGACAGGAAACGTATTCCCTCAACACTTCAATATTTTTTTGACTAAACTACCTTTGGTGGTCACATCTAATGTCCTCTGTGCCTCCAGTGACCTTAGAAGTCCTTGCATTTGTTCCAACAGACACATCTTCAACACAGACATGCAGAACTGCACCAGTTGTATGCAGCAGTTCAGGGGAGTAAAGCTGGCATTTGGCAAATACAAATAGATTGACTCGAATCATAAAATGGAAGATGGGATGGGAGTTCATAGATTCAAGAACAGTTTTGTAGAGCCATGAGATACAAAATAAAAAAGACTCGTATGTGAGTCTGGCAGCAATCAAGATAGATCCCATGGGAAAGGATGATGTTCTTCAACAGTTAAGAAAGCGATGGTGCACTGTATTAACGTGCATTTTTTAACAGAGATGATTATTTGTGCTCTACGATTTGATAACATTGTAATATTTAGTTCTGCTTTCTGAGTGTTTCCCTACAGTTTGATTAACTGGTGGCAGACATCTCAGCCTTTACTGACCTCAGATTTTTCTCAGCCTCTTCTATATCTTGTTAACATATTTTGATATTAATGGCTAAAAGAGGACCATAAAACAGGAAACAAACAAACCTAAGAAAACAAACCTGCAGCATTTTAACATTTAGATTTTGTCATAAAGAAGGTAAACGTTTTTATCACCATATATTGCAGATTGACTTCGCAATAAGCATTAAGTGTTATATTACTGGGACTCAATTGCAGGACTTCATAATCAGTTTTTAATTTGGTGTTCGTGCTCCTGAAATTGTGTTTGTTATGTTGCTGCATGAATTAACCACTTCACCTCCCTTCCTTAGTAAGGAATGGGTTTCTCAATTCATCTTTAACTACCTCCTGTGTAAAGGGCATGTTTACCTACTTCAGTGATCCCATAAGGCTGTATCAGTGCTTATAAATTTAACACAGGCATATAAAATGCTGTGTAACAACTTAACACATATTCATGTGCACAAAACCTTTCTTCGTTTGCTATTTTACAGAAAACCCTCCGTAAGTTTTATCCACAGATGAAAATGAAATGCTTACAGTTAAGAAAACCTCTTTTGTAGACTAACGGTAAAGACCAATGCTAATGAACAACCAACCATGTATGATTGGTGGGTGCCCCATCCCTGGAGGTGCTCAGGGCCAGGATGGATGGGGCTGTGGGCAGCCTGACCCAGTGGGTGGCAGCCAGCCCACGGCAGGGGTTGGAGCTGAGTGAGCTTTAGGGTCTCTTCCAACCCAAGCCATCCTATGGTTCTCTGATCTTTGTAGCTCTGGCTGTGTAAGGACCCAGCTTGCTAGCAGATATTCTATCCCATTGGAGGGTTCTCAGATGGTGGCTGCTCCTTCTCAAACCATACTCCTGCAAATACAGACAAGGCTGGTGATCACAGCAGCATGGTGAGATTCACAGCACAGTTCTGCCCTGCTCGTGTTTAATACAGTATTTGAACTGTTAGAACAAGAACATCTTAAATCATCTACGCAGATGATCTGACATCCTATGAGATACCCTTTTATCTGCTTAGAAGTAACTTGAACTCGGCTATCAAAGCCCTCATTCACTGTGATTAATAATTATAACCACTTTAAACAGCAAAAAAATAAGCGCTTTATGGCAGAGCCTTTAAAAAAATGTGCAAGGCTCTCAGTGGTTCAGGGAAAACATTTTCCTGAGAGAGCAAATACTGTAATGAAAACTGTTACAAACTCTACTGAATTTTCCTCAAGAGATGCCAGTGATTTGTCACTCAAAGCTGGTACCTGGAAGTCTAGTTATTATAGAAGCTTATAGCAGTAATAGAAAGTTTGGCTTTCTGGGCAGTCACACTGAACAGAAATACAATCAGCCCTTCTCCCCAGAAACACACAGTGCTTCCTTTTATAGGGCAGACAAAAGCAGTTACAAAACACTTCTGTTCCAGTGCAGAATACAATCTTTCTCCTTATGCTGACTGGCACCCAGTGTATAACGCTTTTTGCCAACCAATTGGTTGATCAAAATTCTGTAAAATTAAGAATTCATACATAATTCATGACTGCACTTTACATACAAATTGCCTTTTCCTCCAAGTGATGCATTAATCTAAAGGAAAAAAAGAAATTAAAAGAGATACTTAGCAGTGAGCAGCAAAACACTGGTATAGTATTTTAAATAGACCAGCTTTTTTACTGTTATTGTTTACTGCATTGTGACTGGTTTGCTGTGTGCACAATCAGCCCAGGAACCAGCATGAGTCAGCCGATCTGATTTGTAATCTGAGCAACAACGGTACAAAACCATAAACGTGAATTAGCACTTCTGCCATCAATCGTACGAGGTCTCTCTGAAGGCATATACGTGTATGTATACATATACACACACGTGCAGCCTGCTCCAAAAGTAATGCCTCCTCTTTATTTCCATAGAAACTACAACTGATGTGAAGAGCACAGTAAGACTATTTGATAAAGGAAACTCTCAGCTACAAATCACTCCTTTTCAACACAGTCACACCGTTAGCTCTGCATTTGCAGCAGCAATGAACAGAGCCTGCATGCCACGCTTGCATAAGCCTGCACCAGCGGAGGCGACCCACTGTGGCCACTGCTGAAAAGCACCACCCACTACCTCACTGCGCTCACACCCACTGGTTGGTCTCCGTAAATGTTCACAAGCATCAGTGAATGTCAGTGGGTGCCATTTTTTCCACGCAGAGGAATTCAATGACACAGCTTTGCTCCATACACACTTCCACGCCAGATACCATGCTGTCAGACTGCCCCTCTGCTGCCAGCTCAGAAACATGTACCTCCAACAAGTATCCAGCAGAACTGTCACCTGATTTATCTTTACTTAAAATGGCAGCAAAATTCTAAGGAAGCAGTACTTAGTTCCAACTGAGAATCCATCATTCTGAGGCATCACTGTATGTACTTCTGCTGTATGAAACCTAATTCTAATTAAACTTCATTTACATTCAGCCTTTCCAAGATGCTCCAAGTTATGCCTTGCTGAGGAATGGATTTCGCATGAAGTAAGTTTTTATTGCTTAGCGGTTGGTGGAAGTACATTGGAGATGCACAGGAATCAAGGAATCACCTCTGTAGGACAAACTGACGAAGAAACGATAGGTGTTGAAGGATCGCGTCCACAAGGTTCATACCATAATAAAAATTAATTTGTTTGTGTATGTAAATACACACAAGTTAATCTGATTTTGATTAGCAGCCAAACAGGAAAAGGGCACTACTTCTCAAGAATCAGAATTCTTGAAATTATTTCATGAAATGATAGCAGGAAATTTTATTCTATAATACAAGTTATTTACAAACAAATTCCTTTGAAGTAAAAAATAAAGAATTGTGATTTTGTATATAACAGTTACAAACAAATGCCTTTTCTAAGAAATGTGTACATAAAAATTAGATTTTCCTGTTTACAGGGAATGTGAAATGGCTGTACCAATTTAATACAAAAAACAAAGGGTCTTCAAAGTTGTCTGATTTACCACACTCCACCAAATATTTAAAAAACAACACTGGCAGGAAAAAAACTCTATTTTCTTTATTTCAGTTATGACACAACACAAAAACAGTGGAAAAAAGGAACATAATTAGTTAAACAACCACCAATATAAAAACCCTGGCATTTGTCACTTACAGGCACTTTCAGAACTCCGAAAATAAGACATGTTTATTCCGAAACAAAGAAAGAGAAAACACAGCAACAACACCACATTTAGCAAATTAGCTTTCTAAAGCCTAACCACGCTTTTAACTTTCTCAAAATGAATCGCTATTTAATTTAACTAGAACATTTGCATTATTATGACTTGGACCCAAGGAGAAACAAGAATCTCGGGTCACATGGAAGAATGCTGGAGGATGTCACGCCACTCCAAAAATGGTAATTCTAATGAAAAATATACAATTTAAGTTTCTCATCTAAAAGGATGCAAGATCTAAAAAGATTGGTTATTTTCCAGCCATGAAGATACAACGAACTCGCTTCTTCTGTCTTGTCCTGAAGGCACCAGGTTCGTGGCATAACTCCACACACGGTACGCCTCCTTGAAGACATATCCATGCACAGAGGGTGCTGGGTACTCAGGGCAGCATCAAACCAACTCATTTGTGCTGCAGCTTGTTTGTGCTGGGCATGAAGCAGCACACCAAAGGCAATGGAAACAATGAGCAACATTGTAAGAGTCTGAATAAGGAATGTCATACACTCAGCCCAAATACACTTCAGCACTGAAGAAAACAGAGCATTGGAAGGTAAGGGGGCCCACTGGAACGTTAAGAGTTGTTTGACACTCAAGCACCACTTCCTCCAACCTCAATATCAGTGCCTCTGGAAGAGCAAGAAATCAGGCAAAGGTGGCAGAAGGCCTGCATGGATTAGCAAGGAGCTCATGGAAGAACTCAGATAGATAGAAAAAATATTTACAGAATGTGAAAAAGGGGTCTAGCTGCTTGGGAGGAATATAGGTACATTGTCAGGGCATGCAGGGATGCAACAAGAAAGGCTATGGCCCATTTGGAATTAAATCTTGCAAGGAAGCTGAAGGGCAAGAAGAGAGGCTTCATTCAATTTATCAGTAGCAAAAGGAAGACTACAGAGAATGTGGGCCTGCTGCTGAATGAGGTGGGTGCTCTCGTAATGGAGGACACTGAGAAGGCAGTTACTCAATGCCTTCTTTGCTTACTGACTGCCCCTCGGGAATCCCAGACTCTGGAGACAAGAGAGAGAGTCTGGCAAAGGAAGACTTCTCATTTGTCAAGGAGGATCTAGTCAGAGATCGTCTAGGTCTCTGGGGAGACCGCACTGCAACCTTCCAGTACTTGAAGGGAGCTTACGAGCAGAAGGGGGACCAACTTTTTACACTGTCTGGTAGTGACAGGACAAGTGGGAATGACTTTAAACTAAAAAGGGGAGATTTAGCTTAGATGTCAGGAAGAAATTTTTTGCACATGTGGTGAAGAGGTGCTGGCACAGGCTGCCCAGAGAGGTTGTCGATGCCCCATCCCTGGAGAAATTCGAGGTGAGGTTGGATGGGATCCCAGGCAGCCTGATCTGTTGGCTGGCCACCCTGCCCATAGCAGGGGGTTGGAACTAGATGATACTTAAGGTCCCCTCCAACCTAAGTCATTCTGTGGTTCTACGATTCTGGGCAGAATCAACACACACAAATCCATAAGCTCCCAAGGGATGCACTTATGAGTGGTGAGGGAGCTGACAGAGGTGGCTGCTGAACCACTCTCTGTCGTCTCTGAAAGGTTATGGAGAACAGGAGAAGTGTCAGGACAGGAGGAAATCCAGTGTCACTCCAACCTTCAAAGGGCGAGAAGGAGGACTAAGGAAACTACAGGCCAGTCAGCTTCAACTCTCTCCCTGGGAAGGTGATGGAACAACTTTTTCCAGATGTCATCTCCAAGCAAGTGGAAGAGAACATCATCAGGAGTCATCAACATGAATTCACTGGAGGGAAATCATGCTTGACCAACCTGGTAGCCTTCTATGGTGGCATGACAGCAGGGTAGATGGGAGGAGAGAGATGTTGTCTATCCCAACTTTAGCAAGGCTATCGATACTGTCTCTCAGAACATCTTCATAGGTAAGCTTAGGAAACATGAGATAGATGAGCAGACAGAGAAGTGGATTGAGAACTGGCTGACTGACAGAGATCAGCGGGTTGTGGTGAGCAGCATGGAGTCTAGTTGGAGGCCTGTACCTATCGGTGTTCCTCCATGGTCAGTACTGAATCCAGTCTTGTTCACTTTCTTCATCAATGACCTGGATGAAGTGATGGAGTGCACCCTCTGTGAGTTTGTTGATAATATGAAGCAGGGAGGGGCTGCTACACTAGAAGTCTGTGCTGCCATTCAGCAAGACTGGACAGGCTGGAGAGTTGGGTAGAGAGGAAACCTAGGAGGTTCCACAAAGGCAAGTGTAGAGTCCTAGATCTGGGATCAGGCATATCAGTACAGGACAGTAGCTGACCTGCTGGAAAGGAGCTCTGCGGAGAAGACTCGAGTGCCCTACTGGACAACAGGTTGGCCATGAGCCAGCAGTGTGCCCCTGTGTCAAGAAGGCCAATGGGATCCTGGGGTGCATTAAAAAGAGCGTGGCTAGCTGCTGGAGGGAGGTGATCATCCCCCACCCCGTTTTTGTTCCGGTGAGGCTGATGCTGAATGGCATCTGGAGTACTGTGTATAGTTCTGGACTTCCTAGTTCAAGAAAAGACAGGGAACAGATGGAGTGTGCAGCAAAGGGCCACAGAGACGATCATCAGTTTGGAGCATCTCCCTTATGAGGAAAGCCTGAGAGATCTGGGACTCTTCACCTTGGAGGAGATAAGACTGAGAAAAGCTCTGATTAATGCTTACAAATATCTAAAGGGCAGATATCAAAATGTTGAGACCAGGCTCTTTACAGAGGCGCCCAGCAAGGGGGTCATGGGCATAAACTGGAACACAGCAAGTTCCATATGAACACAAGAAAAAACCTCTTCACTTTGAGGCTACAGAACACTGGAACTACCCAGGAAGGTAGTGAAGTCTCCTTCTCTGAAGATATTCAAAATGCTCCTGGAGACTTGGCTGTGCAACCGACTTCAGGGAACCTGCTTTGGCAGGGAGACTGGACTAGATGATTTCCTTAGGTTCATTCCAACCCCTACAACTATATGAATAAACACAACATCTTTCAAAAGATACTGAGAGTTTATTGTAAACAATCTCAGGGCTGTTTTTTTACATCACCAGCCTTCATTAGAGCCTTAATAGCTCTGGCTCTCATTTCAAGCTCAAGGAGCTCTAGCTGCTGTGCTGATGGCTGAACGTCTTCTAACGGAGGAACAGGTAAGCTTGCTGCTTTAGGCTCCTTTGGGCTAGATTCTGCCAACCCCAGTATCTCATTCACACTTTTTTCAATGTCCTTCTGAAGGTCATCAATCTGACCAGCTCCACTTCTGACAGTGTCTTCTTGCACATCTGGGCTGCCTTCTTCATCACATGGACCCTCTATGTCACTATCATATGCATCTGCATTTATGCTGAGGACATCACTATCTTCTCCTTTGCCTGCAACACAAACGCAACAACTGCAGTCAGACGGCCAACAGCGATTTTAATTTCCCCCTTAAAAAAATCAATTCTGCTCAAAGCACTCCTCACAGAGTGCATAAAGGGCGGCAAAAAGATCTACGAATCTGAGACAACTAATTCCCTTTGTTTTTCTTACTCATCTTTAAAAGCTGATCTAATTTAGACATGCGTTAATGCATTTTTATGCCAATTTAAAAGAACGTACAGTACAGCAAAGCTGCAGTACCAGGAAAACGTATCCCATCACATGGATGAATTTTTCCAGTTAAAATGCCTTAAGGTTTTATCACCACAAGGAAGCCCCTGAAGCGCAGAACTGATTATTGTTTGTTATCTTTACAGTCAGCTTAGTTTTCAAAATGCAGTTTTAAAAATAACATTTAAGAACTATTTTACTTAGTCTAAAAGGAATTAGACGCTACGTCAAGAAAAGCACTGACAGTTCATAGAAGCTCCTACTACAGTGTATCAATTCAAAATCTACCACAGAAGTATTTCAAAGACATTTAACTCAGATCAGTAAGAACACAGGAGAAGCTACGGTATTCGCTTTGAATGTCAGCTAAAAGATGTAGTTTATTAAGAAAATGAATTAGAAGAGGCAGCGGAATAAAATAAAAGCCAAACTCAGCCGGAGTGTAACCGATCTCAGAATTTGGCTACAGAGAAATTATTGCTGCTGATACTTTGGCCTCGGAAATTATTAGTCTGATGCCAACCTCTGTATCTTTGCAAACCTACCGTTCACTGCTTCAAATAAAAATCACATAGCCAGATGATGATAATTACTGATTCTAAAGGCTTTTTAATTGCACAAAGGCACAGCTGTGTTCCCTCTTAATGAATAATGGGGATTTAGGCTCACTGTTTTTGAAATACATATAATTTACCATGAATATTCTAAGAAAGTTTACATTCCTACTGTAATCTATAATGACTTCTGCATAGCAAAAAAATTACTTATTAAGTATTTAGACAGTATTGCAAACCTGGTTGTAAAAACTTCTCTAATTCAGTAGTGCACACTGACAACATTAACGGGGCAAATAGTAAAACACATGAAATTCCACGTGAACACAAGAAAACTTTTTTTTTTAACGTGAGGGTAGCTAAACACTGGCACAGGGTGCCTGAAATAATCATGGAGTCTCCTGCCATGGAGCTATTCAAAGCCCACCTGCATACAATCCAGGGCAATCTACTCTGGCAGCGGGAGGATTGGGTGCAGATGATTCAAAAGGTCACTTCTTACCTAAACCACTTATTGATTCTGTGATCATTAAAACTAATGTCTCCACATCTGGCTTTAAATGGTTCTCTGTCACCTAGCTTTTAGTTTGGAGGAGAGCTGGTGTTGGGGTTGCCAGTTTAATCCATCTGTAAATTGGTTCCTGAATCTTCCATCTGTAGGGCTAGAAGAATCACTGATCTGTCCGCATCGCATATCAACAGCAAAACTGCCGACATACACAAAACCCAAGCCACTGCATCCCTCTGCGACTGCTGCCTTCAGTTTTCAGGCAATGGTAATTTTTTCATAATCTGAGTATCAGTAACACTGATAATGCAGTCTATCACAGCACAGACCTATGACTTTGGTATCTCTAAGTAATTCCCTTCCTATCACTTGCTTTTTTTTTTGCACAAGATACAATTACTGTTTAATTGCTGCAACGGTCCTGGAATTAATTTTGTGGATAGCTCTTCTAAGTTGAAGATCTGGGTTTCAGTTCCAACGTGAACAATTACATCCCTTTTCAAAAAGGAACCTTGAAAAGAAGTCTCTGTTTTGTGCTGTTGATGTTTCAGTATCTCTTATTATACAGGAAACATTTTAAAAAGCAGCAAAAAGAAATGTGAGACTTTTCTTGAGAACACAAGCATGAAGTGTAAAAAAAACCCTCCAGCCACGTTGTGGGTGTTATTTTCTTCCTCAGTTTTTGTGCAAACGCTTCACATTTGGTGGAAATTCTATGCAAAGGTGAGCAATAAAGTATGGATTAGCAAAACGAGGCTGCTCCTTGCTCAATTCTTTTTTCCACCAAACATCAAAAGCAACCATTTTTAAAGGAAAAACAAGTAAGCCTTTTGAAAAATGTCACTGTTTCTGAACTCCCAAAAAGAACCGCCTCTTGGTACACACGTGCCGTTGATTTTAATGCATAAGTAGAGAAGAAAATCGTAAGACCGAACTATTTTTATTGGCTTTTATGACATTCCTGGTACCCTAGGGGTGTGAAAGAAAATCAGTCTTGAATACTAAGGACGTAATGAACACATTCTCCCTACTTAAAAAAAAAAAGAAAAAAAAAAAAAATTAGAGAAAGCAGCAAAGTTGTTTTTTTTTAATTGAACTACTGGATCAACAAAAAATCTCAAACTGGTTTTATAACCAATTGTGACATATCAAAATGTAAGTCCAAGGGTTTTATTTATTCAGAATTAGAGGTTTCTTTACTGTTTATATACTTTAAAAAAAATAAGCAGTTACTCCTACTCATCAGCTATGATTTAGGAAACATTTAAGTCCCTTTTTTGGAGTGCTGCAGGTTAGCCTGTCTGGGAGTTCACTTCACTTCAGGACTTACATAACCAGCAATCATGATCCTCCAGCAATCCCTAACTGCTTACAGAATAGATTAAAAAAAAAAAAGGGTGCATCAATGGATCCTAAATTCAAAATCTGAAAGCTAACATTAACGTATTCATCCTGCCTCATTCAGAGGCAATGAGAAAATGACATTGTAGCGTGTCTGCCTAGGCTGCTGTTCGTTTTCTTCAAAGAAGGCCCTATGGTGAAAGTGTGTTGATAACACACCAATGTCTTGGCTACTGGTGAACAACCAGGCCAGATGGAGGCAAGAGGCTGGGAGATAAATTCAACCATGACAGCTGACTCAAACTGACTGAACGAATATTCTGTTCTGCTTCTGTGCTGAGAAAGATTGTGGAGCAGATTTTCCTGGAAGTTATCCCAAAGCACGTGGACAACAGGGAGGTGATACAGGAGAACCTGCATGACTACACCAAGGGCAAATCCTGCTTGACCAACCCAGTCACCTTTTATGATGGTCTAACTGCATCAATGGAGAAGGGAAGAGCTACTGATGTCATCTATCTTGACTTCAGACCATATCGGCCTCTGACACGGTACCCCCGTCCTTCTCTCCAAATTGGAAAGGTATGGATTTGATGGGTGGACTGTTCAATGACCGAAGAACTGGCTGCAAAATGGAGTTCAGAGTGGTGGTCAAGGGCGCCATGTCTAGATGCAGACCAGTGCTGTCCCATAGGAGTCAACGCTAGGGCCGATACTCTTTAATATCTTCATCTATTCCATTGACAGAGGGATCAAGTGCACCTTCAGCAAGTTTGCTGATGACACCAAGCTGTGTAGTTGACACACCAGAGGGATGGGATGGCATTCAGAGGGACCTAGACAGGCCAGAGCAGTGGGCCCAGGCAAACCTCATGAGGTTCAACAAACCCAAATGCAAGGTGCTGCACCTGGGTCAAGGCAACCTCCACTACCAATCATCCCCACTGGGGGATGAAAGGATTGAGTGCAGCCCTGCAAAAAAAGACCTGGGGGTGCTGGTGGGTGGGAAGCTGGACATGAGCCAGCACTGTGCCCTCACAGCTCAGAAAGCCAACTCGACTGCATCAAAAGAAGTGTGGCCAGCAGGGCGAGGGAGGTGATCCTGCTCCTCTGCTGTGTGCTGATGAGGCCTCGCCTGGAGCACTGTGTCCAAACGTGGAATCCTCAATACAGGACAGACATGGACCTGCTGCAGCGTGTCCAGAGGGAGGTCACAAAAATGATCCAAGGAATGGAACATCTGAAGAGCTGGGGCTCTTCAGCCTGGAGAAGAGATGGCTCCAAGGTGATCTGAGAGTGGCCTTTCAATATCTAAGAGGGAAATGGTTTCAAGCTTAAGGAGAGTAAATTTAGGTTAGATATAAGGAACAAGTCTCTTACAGTGAGGGCGGTGAAGCACTGGAACAGGCTGCCCAGAGATGCAGTTGATGCTCCATCCCTGGACACTTTCAAGGCCAGGCTGGATCAGGCCCTGGACAACCTGATCTAGCTGTGGATGAACCTGTTCATTGCAGGGTGGTTGGAACAGATGACCTTTAAAGGTCACTTCCAACTGTAAGGATTCTACGATTCTATGATTGCATAGTTGTGAAATGATTTCTAAAACTTTTTTTTTTTTAAACTAATTTTGTTTATCTCATCAATCTTTTCCCATAGCATCATAAGCTGCTGAAGAGAGAAGGAGGGCAGTTGTATTTTATAATTTATGCTGACGTTCTCATAAGCTTCTTCAAGTTAACATTTTGAATGCAGCCACTGTGACAGCTCAAAGCCATCAAGATACTCGAGTTGACAAAGGAAAAACAACAATGAAGCAATCACCTACAACACTCATCAATTCCAGCTGATAACATAAAAGTGGAAAAGATTTGCAGGAAATCTGTTGGGACCAAGGTAAGTCCACTTAGTACAGGAAGTAAAATGTAAAGCACTCCTCACAAACTCACAGCAGCCTGCTCCTGAAAGCTTTTATGTTTTTTATTAGAACTCTTTTTTCTGAAGTAAATTCAGAATGATTAAAAACAGCTTTCACAAAGTTGTTTCAAGAGACATTGTTAAGAAAGCATTCTGAATTGTAAAATATGAGTTGAAGGATGGAAATAACAATAGATCTTTGCAAAATAGTTTCAGCTTACTCGATGCATATGAAGGTCATTCAACTGCACCCCAAGTCCCATCTCAGTGAAGAAGGTATTTGTGAAGGGAGTGGTCAGCTTGAGCTTGCAGGACCGTCACGTGGCAGTTGTGTGATTGAGGCAGACATCTCCAGCTGCTTTCACCTGCTTCTGGAACCAGCATGTGGTTTTCTGCACATGAAGGTAGGACCCTCACAAATGATGTCGAGGAGGCTGGCCTCCTGTTTCCCCCTCAGATCATCCTGCGCACGGTGGAGAAAGCAGAGCACATGCCCCAGCAGCTGCTCCCTTGCACAGGTGCACTCCAGTTCCACGTGCAGGCAAGACATCCTTGCTGGCACCTCCTCCAAGTCATCCAGCTGCAGGTGGAAGGTGTGCCCAGAGGAGGCCTCAAGGGCACAAGCAGGAGGTAGAGAACGTTTTCTCCATGGGCACTCCATCTTTTGTAGGTGAAGGCCACTCCAATGGCCCTCTGCAGTGGGGGTGTGAAGCTGTGGGAGCTGTGTCTGTTACAGGCCCAAAGAAGACCGTCCACCAGCTCTTCTACTAGTCGGCACTTGTCAGCCATGTACAGTGCCAGCCACTGGGTGCTCTCTGGTAGCATTACGTGTTTCCTCAGGTATTATGGCCTGGACACATCAAGCATGTAGTATTTTGGGTGGCCGTGGGGAGATCGGAGCTGGACTCAATGATCCTTGGGGGTCCCTGCCAAACTGGGATTCTCTGTGAAATAAAGAACCTTGGGGCTGACTTTGGCCACTCCACTATCCTTTGACTGTGCTTCTGCCCAGCCCTCCAACCACAAGGGGCAGCTGATGGCATCCTACCCCTTACATACCAATTTGGAACACCTCAAAATATTCTCAATAAAGGGGTGAACTAACATCATTTACAGACCAAGTTTCTGATGTTACCGCATAGAGACAGTCCAAATGAAAATGACAGAGAGAAATACCCAGTGTGTCAACTACAAACTAATTCAGGTAGTTGTTACATGGTGTTCATTAAATGACTGGAATAGTGCTGATTAAGGAAACTGTTTCCTTACACAACAGGTAGCCAGAGGTGTTTCACTGATTTACCCACTTTTGCACCTTCTATTCTGCCAATCACCACAGTGCCTGACTCCCTGCATTTCTGCATTTAAAAAGAAAAAATATAGAATCATTCCTCAAAAAGATGAAAATTAAGGATGCTTTCATGCACCAAAGATTCTTTCAGCAGGATGGTGTCATGGTAGAAAACAACTGCCATTTGCAATAATGAGGCAACAGAGTGTTTCATCATGGCAGGGACCACTGAAGGCAGAAAAGAATGGTCCCAAAACCTCTGCAAGTTTTACATTTGGGGGCTATGGGAAGAAGAAATTATAGTTTAGAGATTCTAGATTTAGCATTGCGGCCTGTATAATCTTTACAGGTAAGTTTGCTTCCTGCCAGGGACAAACATCAGAGACATCGATAACAGGCTAATCAGGTCTGATAAAGCAGGTTGACTACTATCCACTCCTTCTCATTCAAATTGGGTCTCAGATGGCTGTAACAAGAAAATCACAAAATATTAAAAGAGATTTTACATCCGTTGGAAGGACACTGAAGGAAACAGGAATGTAAGCAATGTTTCTCCTCTGCCCTCTCATTTGGAGGCAGAAGAAGAAGGAAGAATGTGGGTCGGGTAAATGACTAGCTGCACAGGTAGCGTCACAATCAGAGATTCAGTTTCTACAAACTTGGCCTCTGAGAGACCAAAAACGCGAGCATCAGATAGGACAAAAACTGAGCAGAAAGGACAAGAGCGTTCTGGGAAGAAAGCCAGCTGGACTGATTTACAGAGCTTTAAAGTGGATTTGATGAGAAGGGGACTGAATTCTATGTACCAAGAAGGGAATGCTGTCACTTTAGGAAACAGTGGGGGAAAAATCCTCAGAATTGTCTCAAAGGATCTGATGAGGGCTCCTCTAGAAGGTAACACTGCCAATAGCCTGTCTTAAATGAATCTACGTGCAGCCTGGAAAATAAGCAGGAAGAGCTGGAAGCCACAGTGCAACTAGAATACTGTGATCTAACTGTGATTACAGAAGTGCGGTGGGATGGTTCCCGAGACTGAAGAATGCAATCAACAGCTACAAGTTTTTCAGAACAGATGGACAGAGAAAGAGGGTCAAGGGAGTTGACCTGTATGTTAAGTGGACAGGGTGCAAAAAGCTGCCTCTGAGAAACTGCCATGATCAAGTTGAGAGTTTGTGGGTGAAAATTAGGGATGAGACCAATAAATAACATCTGGCAGTCAGGGTCTACCACAAGCCAGATGAGCAAGGGGAGCCTGTGGATGAGACTTCTTGCTTCATGCAAGGCTGCAAACAACCCAGTACATTCCTGGAGTGCACTGAGGACAACTTCCTGGTCCACGTATTAGACAAACCAACCAGAAGAGTTACTGGACCTGGGGCTCTCACCAGTTCAGAGGAGTTCATTAAAAAGATAAAGACTGGGGCTGTAGTGATCATGCTCTCGCAGAACAATTTAAGGAATTACTGGGTGAGATCCCCTGGGAAGCTTCCTTGCAGAAAAAAGGAGAGGAGGAGAACTGGCGACTCTTTAAGGATGCCGTTCTGAGAACACAAGAGCTCTTTGTCCCATGGTGCAGGAAAACACACAGAGGAAGCAGGAGACTGGAACAGCTGAACAAGGACCCACTGGACAAGTTGAGGGAAAAGAAGGACATATATAGGCAGTGGAAGCAGGGAAATGTGGCCTGGGAAGAATACAGGGATGCTGTCTGGACATGCAGAGATGGGATCAGGAAAGCCAAGGTGCAAACTGAACTGATTTGACAAGGGATGTGAAAAACAAGAAGGGGTCCTATAGGTACATTGTTCAGAACAGACAGACCAAAGAGAGCATACCCCCTCTGATAAATGAGAAAGCTGGCTAGAACAGACACGGAGAAGGTATGGAGAAGGATATGCAAAACAAAGCTTTCCCTCTCAGAGATCTGAAGATCTGAGCACTTCTGAAGGGAATGACTTCAAGTAAAACATAGGACCCACCACTCCTCATGACTGCTAAGCAGCATTTCCATAGAACTCAGCTCTGCATAATCATACAAAGCAAAGTATCACAAAGACTGAACATGATTAAGTTGCAAGCAATTCTTCAGCAGTTATCATGTTCTTCTGTGAATGTCAGAACAGAGTAATGCAGTCTCACAATACAAAGTAAAATCAACTATCAAATTGAACAGATGGTAAAGGCAGAATAGCCACCACCTGCATATAAAAAAAAAACTGAAATAAACAGAGTTCCTCTTCAGCTGAAACACTAGATATGAAGAGTCAAATGTGCCTTGCAAAAGCATTGAGCCATTTTCTGGAAGCCAAACTACCAAACTCTGAAAAGCTGCAGTTTGTTTCTAGCCAGAAAAACATTTAAAAATCTTCCCAGCCTCACAGAACTGAGAAGATGAATTTTCTACTCTACATACCTTGTTTTGATTCCTGACCTTCCAGCTTGTCTTCTCTCAAAGAAGAAGTGGAGTCTATGCTGTTGTCCTGCCTGGAAGCAAAAGAGAAGACATTTCAATCTATGTCTTTCACAATGTAAAAAGCACTTTTCAAAGAAACATTAACTAAAGAAATCAGATGGTGGTAAAGCAATAACTTTACCCAGCTCTTCTAAGCACTTGAAAATGAGCTATTCGTTGTGCCTACTGAGCTGCAAGGATGAAGTAACTATTTTCAGTACACTCCTGTCTTTCCGGATACCAATTCTCACTGATAGTGTCTCCCTAACCATAGAAATTTGTCTGTAAAACTCAGCATAAAACGACACAGAGTTAAATAATTTGAAAAACTGTAGTTTCAGTTGCATTCAGATCATATTTACTCTCTTCGTTTGAATTAAGAAGCTGTTTTCATGAAGTCATTGTTACCCCATCACCACCCACCTTTTCTGTAATACAATATCACTTTTCCACTAAGGGTTGCTTCTTAAAAGGAAATAAAACTCAACTGCTAAGTAGTATTCAATACCCATGTTTATTTCTTCAATTTACTGATTTTTACTCTTGACCTGCAAAGTTACACGTGCTTTATGCGTGGGAGAAGGAAGAGACACTTGTGTGAATGTTCACATTCTTCACACATTCTGTACACGTTCAGACAAACTGTGAAAACAGTGAAATATACAGAGAGAGAATGAAGGACAGCCCTCAACGAAGGACTCAAAATCACAGCAGCAGTTCAGCTGCCATGCTCATTGAGCACTTTGGCAGTAGAACTGCCAGATTTCTACCCTGAATGTCAGCGTGGCATTGGTTTCAGACAAATGCAACCATTCCACCTGCTGGATCTAAACAGCATTATAGAAAAGACAGGAAGATTCTGGTATATAGATTTAAATGTAATGACTTCAAAAACTTTGCAGTAATACCCTGTAGGCCTGTCCCATAACTGGAAAAAACCTGTTTTCCGCACGCTCTGAAAGATGGTTTTTCTTTCAGGTGTCCAGTGGGCATGTCAAATAAAAAAGAGTGCCAGAAAAGTTCTTGCCAACATGTTCTGAGAGACTGTTATTTGATACCTGTTTCCTTTCCTACGTTAGTAGAGGTTAAAAGTCAATAGATCCACTGCTTCTCCCTTGTTTTCACCCAGTGCAACTAAAACGTGTATGGAATAGTGCAGTTATTAAGGGGAATGTGCCTGTAAAAAAACAGCTACAAAACACCTGAAGAAAGATCCCTAAAAGTTCTGCGCCTGAAATAAGAACCCCTCAAAAGAAAATCACTGCTCCATGCCATTACAGTAAAATAGGAAAAACTATTTACTGTGATACATCTCAGTAGCATGTGTCCTTTAAGTTTACTTTCCTTCTTAGTCAATGCAAAAAGTACTCTCCCAATCCTTTCACTTCTTCAGGCCTAGGCAAGGCTGGAAAAGAAAGACTCAATGCAAACTGGAAGTTGTATATGCATGGCAATTCCTTTACAAAATAATTTAAACTCTGCCTCTTTACAAAGAAAGCTTGCTCATTCATTTTCTATCCAGGTCATCATCTTGCACCACAAAAGCCACAGGTGTTGCAAGATGGCTTAGAGCCCTCACTAACTAGAGGTAAAATAAGTCCAGGAATTCTACAAATAAATCAGGTTTGCTGTATGCAGTGGTCTGGCGAGTCCACACAGCCTACTGTGGGGAAAACACAACCCTTCCAGCATCAGCTTCAGCCAGCAGCTCAGAACCTAAGCCTCAGTGGTCCTCTGTTGTTTAAGGCCAGATGTTAGCACAGATCACCAGTTAAACCTGTCCAAGACAGTATCACAGTAAGCCTTCCCATAAATTTCAGGGTTTTGTTCTCCTATCACTTTCTGAGCTCATCACACTCACCTCCTGATCGTGCTCTCTGTCCATTAGGCTACGCTTTTAACAGTGAGTCACCATAAACACAAAGATCCAGTGAGAAGAACAACGTCAAGCAGGCAAGTAACATGATCTGCACAGAGGGATCACCTTGTTTGAATCACTTCTAGAGCTGTCAGAGGAAAGCAACCAGACAATCTACCAGGAGAGAAGCCCGCTAAGAGCACCTCACAGCCTGAAGTGAGGTTCTGCCTGCAGCAGCAAGGGGTTCGTACAGATTGCTGGGGAAGAACATTTCAGGATTGTGTAAAACTTACAGCAGCACATGTTTGAGGGCACTGTGCAGGCCATTCTAGAATGTCTGGAGAAAAGATCAAAACCAGGAAAAGGGAGAGATGGGGGAAGATTGGACAAGAACAAGCACACAGAAAATAGAGAGAAAAGGAGGTGAAATGGGCCAGGTGACGATCAGCTGATTTCTGGGCAGTACATACACCTTGCACCTGATCAAGTCTACTCTGTCCCCTGGCTGAATTCCAGCGCTAACCATTTTCCCAAATGGCAGGAGTCTGTTTGTATGTCTAACCGCCAGCAACTGCATGGAGGACTACACCTGACAAGGACCTGCAGAACTGTGCTGTCATAAAATATGATGAAAAACATGCATACTGTACCTCAGGCTAGTCTAGCCATCAAATAGGATGAGATGTTTGAGAGTCACATACCAAAAGAGACTGTGAGATTAAAGGCCAAATTCCTGAGAGAGAGACCAGAGTCTGCAAGCAGTCAAACTGATGGCCCACAGCCCTGCTAGAAACCCAAGAGATTAACAGCCTAAGAGTCACCTACTGGGGACAGCACAGGTCTGGATGAACTACTGGAAAGTTCTCCATGTACACAAAGAGAGCTGAGCAGCAACAGAAGTGGGGCTGCAAACCTTGAAACTTGCATAGCCAGCAGCTAGAGAGACATGGGCATTGTTACAGGCCTGCCTCTGGAGGGATCCATGTCTTTTTTTTAAAGCAACTCCTAACAGGTTTGGGTTTTTTTATATTTAGTCACTCAATTCCCCACCAAAATAAGGTTGTGATGTTCCCGTAACAGCTGCTCATCACTAAGAGCAAAAGTCACTTAGGCTGTTCACACTCCATCCTCCCTTGCCCATTCTTCATTCTTTTGAACTGCCTAGTCACCTCTCCACTGGGTAGCAATGTGTTACACAGGAAAGTCTGCACAAAGCTTGCACAAGAAGTTTTCACAAGGAACAGAAGCAAGAGATTTCACAGCTGACACCACCCAGAGCTCTGAAGCCACATTTCATCAAGGAATTAAGATCACTCATTTGCCAGAAAAGAGTGACCTCTATGGGTTTGAACAATTGCTGTGAACTTACCTATACCCATTTGAACAGCTACATAAAAAGAAGTTATAAAATGGAGATCACACATCAAAAACTGTTGCAAAGTTTCTTCCTGTTGTCTTGACAGGATCACTGATTACGGCAGAAGCATATTCTTACACAGACTACCTCCTGCCAATAAAAAGTCTGGATCCCTACAGTGCTTTCACAGTACATTTTGTGGGTTTGTTTTTTTTTTATTTCCCAGAGGTGGCTGGACTGGACCAATAATGAACTGTTACTGTCCTCATTTAATAGGAGAGCATTCCACACCATCCGGTGGCCAGTCAGAAGCAGCTCAGTTCACAGCTCAATTTCATTCTCAGTTTGTTAATCTTGCTTACACAGCTTATTTACAGTATTTTTCCTAGTAATCTATTCTGGGGCACATGTTTAAGGGCAGCACAATACCGTGCCTCCACTAACACTACCGGAGGATATGCTGATCTAAAAGCAAGGCACAGCAAGTAAGTTTAAAATCCCCATCTTCCATGCACATCAGATTTCTCAAAGCAAAATATCGTTTGCTCACATTATACACATGAACATATGATCACTGTAAATTATAGTAATGTGTTTCTTTGTTTAGTACATTTTATTACTACTGTCAGTAATTTGAATATTACATCTATTTTGCAGTAGTAAATACCTTTTGAGTTAGATTTTTATGAACAAAATCATAACATTTCTTCAGACATCAAACTGCTGAACATTTTCAATGGCTTCTTTAGCCAACAAGGTTGTCTTTCCATTTAATTCCACTGAATTTCCATTTAATTCACTGGCAAAATATGAATCATCAGTAAAGAGATAAATACACTTAAATTACTTGCATAGATAGCATTTTTATTTTTATAGTTAATATTTTCAATAGCCAGCAGAGGGTTAAAGCCAAAAGATAAGATAAAAACAGTCCCAATGAAGGAGTGAACTAACAGCACTCACAGACCACGTAATAACAGCAAAGCAGGGAATGCAGTCTCAAATCAGTTCCAAATGGAACTTGAGATGAAACAGTTTTATGAAGTATTAAATCAGAGGAGAAATACTGAAATTTCACTTCTTTAGTACCGCTCAGTTTTCTAAAAACCTGACGTGTGATGAAATACGATCAAAGGAAACAACTTCAATGACTTCATAACTCGTTCTGAACAAAAGATGTGAGGTTTCTGTTGGATCAAAACTACTGACTAGACATGAAATGTAAAGTATTATCGTTACCTTTCCCAAATCCGTTTCTATTCAGTAAATTTGGATGAACTTGCCAAACCAGCAACTAACAGGTACCTCAACAAGCTGACACTGGTGTTAAGTCCACGATGTCTCAAGGGGCTTATTAAGTCTGTGCACTGCATGTGTGGACCAGCTGTAAACAAGTCCGCGATCAAAACAGAAAAACTTCCAGCTTCCCTACACGCTTATTGTTTTGACTGCTACAAACAGATTCCTACAATTGGATACACTATGGGTGACAACTACCAACACTCTTTTCCCCCTTGTCTACTTTCTTTAGAAACTGTCAGAAAGAGATAACTCTTTCAATGTAGAAGTCACTTAGTAACATACTATGCAAGATTTGTGTCCTTAAAAACAAAGCAGTCTTTTTTTAAAAGGTTAAAAACAAAAAGAATTGGCCTTTGCAAAACTGCAGATGCCAGCCTAAGAATGAGCAACTACAAACCTCGGTACTTGAAACTCCAGACATTATGCTACATCCTCAACAGGAACACAGGAACAGTTAAGTGTCAGAGCCGCTCCAACTGGGAGAGGAATGAAGGACCAGAAATAAGGATGGAAGGAAAGCAATACATCTCAGCCCAAAAACTCTTTACAAAGCTCACGGATTACAGTGGGAAGGGGTTATTCAAGCCACTGTAGTTCAACTGAAGAATGTTAACATGAATCACACAACCTCACTTTTGCAGCATGTGTTCAGTTACCACAACTCAACTGATGGGAAATAATGCCAGCGTGAAACCCATTTATCTAACATCATCAAGTGACAAAACACGTTTGGAAGCGTAATGCTTGCCAGCAGTAACAGCTCACTGCCATTTTACCAAACTAATTATATAATTAAGGTTGTATGAGCTGAATCTTTCAACACTACATTTGACCGTTCTTCATGAAAAATCCGTTTTGTTTTCAGTATTTCTAAATTAAGTTTTGAACTGTTCTCTTTTACTCACTGACTGACTGATTCACCTCCAGTCTTGTCTTCTCCATCTCCATCCTCGTCAGTATCAGAATCAGCTCCACTCCTGCCTAGATATACACAATTTCAAACATGCAAGTTTAGGCACCTAACACAATTAATGCTGTACAGTTACCTTAACGATTAACTCTACTGAAACCTGAAACAGCTGAAACAGATGTTCTAAAGTCAGACATGGACAGAAACAAAAAGCTCATTCACGAGACACCTGCTAACACGCGATCAACATTTTTCAGTTACACTGTATTATGAAAAAAATTCCTATTGCTACCACAGGATGATAGGCAATAAAAATAAAGCACAGGAGAGGTAAGTAGTAGAAGGTACTCTGCACCGTTCAGGATTCAACTGTTCCACTTAATTGAGAAGACAGTAACACGTCTACAGATAAATCCTGGAGTCCTTAAAAACTAAGTGGAAGTCCATTAAGATACTGAAACTCTGGAATGTCATATCCTTAATAAAACTGCACGAACAGCAGAGCAGAGACAGGCACTAAGAATTCTTTAACTACAATGAATAACCTAGTGCAATTGTTAATACTACTGATCTGGTACTGTGGTACACGAGACTTCCCCTGCAAAGAACCAGGAGGTAACTCAACACTAATTTGCCCAAAGTAATGGATTCCAAACAGGGCTTCCATATTCCTGGCTTTGCTTTACCACACTCAAGTCAAAACTTTTGTTCTTAGTTTGGGTACTAAGGAAAGGAAGATTACACAGCTGTGTTTTGAACATACCCCTGACACCTTCAGAATTACTGGATGATTTCACCCAAGATTAAAAGGTCAAGACTAGCATATACATACACATATTTATACATACAGAGCAGTACCTGGAAACACAGGCGCAGTTAAAGGCAGACTACTTTTGTTTTCCTTATTCTCTGTGTACAGTGGTGCCTAAAAGTTTCATTCATACCTTCAAGTATCTTCAACAGTTTTTTTTCAGACAACATCTCCAACTGCTCCAGGCAAAGCCTTTTGATTTCATCCATGGAACAGCTCTAAGAAGACAGACAGACAGACAGGCCACAGGCTAGTAAACGTTTCTGAGGAAAGAATAATTAGAAATGCTAAGTAGATCTCAGCCCTACATAGTAATTCAGAATCTAAGTCTATTCACTGTTCTAACCTGCACTGATGCAACTATTGAAGACCATCAGGTAGCTGATTCTGGTGTAACAACCAGCAAAAACAGCTGTGTTTTTCAGTTCATTTGTGTTTTGTTTAAAAAAAAAAAAATCAGGCAATACACAGTATTAGTTACTTGATTGTTGGAAGTTATCACTGCAGCTGTAACACTGATCAGTAACAGTAATGGGACAGAGGTTCAAAGCAGGGCAGAGCAAACCGCAGCCAGATCATTGGTATTTCTCCGCCATTCAGGAGGAAGTGAACTACATAATTAAGTCTGCAAAAACCATAGTCAAGTGTTGAATCCAAGTTCACAAATTGAAGCCAACGATGGTACTGACAAAGCACCAAGAGGAATTATGTATCACTGCATGCCATAAAAAAGAAGTTGTAAAAATACAAAAGTCGTGATTCACTTCTCATGCTTGACATCACACATTTATTTAGCCTATGGATATCCCAGCTACTTTCACATCTTTTGTACTTCCTGGTGTCCTCAAGGTGAAATGATAATTTTGCATTTCTAAATGAACTACGACACGTACCAAAATTAATCAGTGCTGAGCATCTTATCTAACACACATGATCTTACTGTCACTTTGGTCCTAACACCATTGTGTAATTTCCTTTCCACATCAGTTATGCCTTTGCCTCCAGCCACGCTACCCCCTTCATCTCCCTCAGAGATAAGAAACGAATTACACTGCATGCAATTTACTAAGCGTTTAAAATGTCTGTCCTGCCTCACTTATACCAATAACATGACTCATAGATTAAAAAATAAGACAAAAATTGAAAAACTATTAGTTAACAAACACCGCACAAATAGAGGCTGCAAGTGAAGTGCTTTCTCTGTACAGACTTGTAGCCTTATGTATTTTCACCAAGTCCTGCTCTTCGCAACAGTCAAAAAGCAGACATTCTAAGTCAATAAAACTCCACAGGTACTGCTATTAAACCCCAGAGAAGTAACAGCTTCCAGGAGCTGTTTAACTAGAAGGGATTTTATGGTCTTACCTCAGACGTTAATTTAATAACATACAAAGAAATTTGGATGGCACAAATACAAATCAAATTTTTATTAACATCAGAATACTCACTGCTGAACATGACTGAACTCATTCCACGCAATTAGAACTCCTTTTGCATATGAATAACGAGTACAGACAGGTGCTATAAAAACAGCTGCCCAGTTCAGTTACAGCAGAGTGTGGAAAAAGCAGTAAGCTGTGGAACAACATGAAATCTTAAAAAAGTCTCCCTTTCAAAGACTTTATGTAATCTTTATTTAAGGAATATATAGGCAAATTTTAAGCTGAAAGTCCACCACACTTGAGAGAAATGTGTTTTGCTACATGAGCATTCAAGCTTCTGCAAAGCATACACAAAGCGCGTTTCAGTACCTTTAAAATATCAGGCAGCATCTTCTGTAGTTTCTTCTCCCCTATGACACAGAAACACTGCTGAAGCATTTCCTTCTTGTCCGCAATGTAGAAACTGACTGGTTTGAGAGACACACTGAGATCTAATCCTCCTTCCTCTACATCACTGAGTTGCTCGGGTTCTTCCATTTTTTCTCCAGATGGTACATTGTGTTTTTCTTCCTAAAATCAAAAAGACAAGTACAGTTTTCATGTTTTCTAGAAAAAGAAACTTAACACTTCATCTGTGACAGTGACAGGTTTTTGCTTCACAACTGTAAGACACCTTGAAGTGGAATTCTGAGTTTTCAAATACCGTTTTAACTTCGGAAGTCACTGCATTACAAAACGTTTCGGTAACCAAAAACGTTAACATTCCTGTGCTAAGTGAAACGGAGCAGATGAAACCAGCACGGTGACAACACAAAGAAACAAACCTCCCTTCGCACTAATTCACAGGATGTCAAAAAATTACAGGCATCACCGCAAGGAAGATCAGCCCGGACATGCAATGAGACCACAGTGACGAGCCCTGTCATAGCGCGGAACGCCTCAGACGAAGAAACGCACTGCGCGGACTCCTGCCTGCCCGCCCTCCCGCAGACCCCGCTGCTCTGCCGGTTACCTCCGGGGCAGCGCGGCCGGACTCGGCGCTCCGCCGCTTCCTGTCGCCGCCCGCCGCTCCCTCCGGGCAGCAGGAGCGGGAGCGCCGCCGCTTCTTCTCCTTCGACGACTTCCGGCCCGGCATCGTCCCGCGCTCGCGCCTCGGGCGGCGGCGGTCGGAGTGCCGCGCCCCGGCCCGACCCCGCCGCTTCCGCTGCGGAGCCCGCCCCTTCCGGGGGGCCGCCGCCCGCCCCGCTGCCTGGGAGCCTTCTCCTTCCGCTTCCCGGCGAGGCGCTTGGTGTCGGTGTGGCGAACGCCGGGCTGGAGAAGTGTCGGGTGGCACTGCAGTGTGGTGTTAGCAGAAGGTGTCCCTCTGTCCGAACGTTCCTGTCCTGCACCACGTGCACCACCCTGATCCTAAACGAGAGCATAACATTCACGGGAGCTCTGCTGTTTCCAGTCTGCACCAGGCACGGGCTAACAGAACCGTCACTGGAAGCCTAGGAAGATAATTATGGGCAGTGCCCTGATGAAGGGTATTTTTGTTGTGGAAAATCACTGCCCTGCAAATTAGATTTAAATGCATTTTTTAAATTATCTCTTAATATCCCATTTCTTAGAATTTCCAGAGTATGTTTATAGACAAATACTTTTGGTTTGGGAAATTAGGACAGTTTTCATGTAACGGAGCAAGACCACGATAACAAAATCAACACGAGTATAGATTTCTTAGAATTGCATTTGTACAAACAGTTAAAGAGTACAACATGTGGAAGCTAGAGGGTCAAGAACAAGAACAACTGTATACCAGGCAACCAATATTCAACAGGCACCTGAATTCACAGAAGTGTTTCCTGAAGGTAGAACTGTAGGATGGTTTCCTAAGGATGGTTTTATCTATTGGTAAACAATTTAAATCCTGAATAACGTCATGGTCTGCCTTGCACTTGCACCCACAATCGATCAGGTATGAGAGATGGTGATGAAGGCCCTGATCAAGGCTGTTCATGGTTATATGTATCTGAAAATTCATCAGAATTGTAGCAGGATGTGTGCAGCCAAGTTTGCTGGAAACAGAACGTAGTTGAGCTGAGATGGAGCAAAAAAAATGTGAGAGCTCTTGGTCACAAAATTCATGTCTGGCATAGATGATGCAAACATGTACTGTGATGAAGAGCTCCTGTGCCAGAAAAACTTGACCATTTTTTTAATGATTTCCATTCTGTTAGCATAATTGCTTTTTTTAAAGACGTGCTGAACTTTGGCCTTCCTAGCTCTAAACAACAGTGGCACATCTGTAGGAGTTCTGCAGTTTTTCATTCCCCAGCAGGCACAGGGTAACAGAACTATCACTAGGATCTATGAAGATGATTAGGGGCCTGGCAAATCTCCTGTATGAGGAAAGGCAGAGACCTGGCACTCTTCACCCTGGAGGAGATAAGACAGAAAAGATCTTAACCAGTGCTTACAAATACCTAAAGGGCAGATGTATAAAGAGTTTGGGGCCAGGCTCTTTTCAGAGGTGAGCAGTGATAGACTAAGGGGTGACAAGAAAAAGCTGGAACATAGGAAGTTCCACACAATCACAAGGAGGAACTTATAATTTCCCCTTTTCAAAGACACCACAGTGATTTTTATGACACTACTTCATAAAATTTGACTTCACTGGTTTCTGCTATTGCCTGTCATGTTATTTGCATTTAAGTTTCTCTCCCCTTCTCTTCAAATAGTCTCATTTTCTTTTTTTATCATCTAATGGATTCTAACATATTCCAAATTAAGAGTTTTGCTACAAACCAGCACAAGAAAAGTTAAAGTAATCTAAGAAGCTTGTTTAAGCAATGTTGCAAATTGCTGAAAAATATTTATCACTGAAACACTGTCTATATAGCAGTTCAAGATTCCACTCCTCAGAAAGCCACTTGATTCTAGATTAAAAAGCAGGAACCTAAGAGAAAAGATATCCAAGTTTTAAAAGAAGTGGAAAGAAGATGCTGGAAATTATGTGAATGTCATTTCCTTACTATCATATTTGACCAGTTAATATAGCCAACGTTAATTAACAAGTTGGTGAAAACAGTATTCAACAGACCCTGTATCAGGACCCTTTCTCTGCTGGCAAACAGCATGGTCAAGAAAGAGTCATTGCACTGAAATGTGGAAACATGGTTGGGAGGGCAAGGGAGCTGGCATTGCTGGATCACAGCCATTCCCTACATTTCTGTCTAGATGATGTTTAGGGAATGAGACTTTTTGACTTGGTGATCTACTTTGATCTGAGCGACATCAGAAGGGCTTTCTGCAACAACTCTGCACAGCAGACTTCAGAAAAGCAGTCAAGTGAAGAGAGTGGAAAGTTTTATTTGCTCTGTAATTCACAACAAATCAAGTTTAAGTCATCCACAGTATTTTCTCCATTAATTTCTGTCACAAAATATGAACAAAAGCATGTGTTCTTCTGTATATGGTGTGTTGCTCAAGTGCTAAGTAAAACAATTACAGCAGATTAAGAACAAACCTACAGCATTCCTTTACTTTAGCTGGTTCTGACACAGAGACATACTTCTTTATTTGAGAGTCGAATCCAAGAGACTTAGCTAATTGCACAGCATTTTTATCATCACTGATAAGTGTTCCCAAAGCCACTAGGAGTCTGAAAACAGCTTCAAGATCTTTAACAACTTCCATAACTGTGCTGATAACTGATAAACATTGAGCTTTGCCCTCAATGTTGTTCACTTTATGTAAACATACAGCATAGTTCAATGTCAGTGTTGCAAGTGCAATGTGGACGTTCTTGTTATTGCCTGATTTCACTTCTATTGCTTGCGTCATTATTTCATCCCTCTGTTCCATCAGGAGCTTCTGGCCTGCTTGGCTCACAAAGCAATTGCAAAGAGCTCTAAGTGCCAGTAGCTGGTTTGCTGGCTTTCCTTGAGGGTTCAGAAATTTGAGGAGGAGATGGATAAATTGCACGTGAGCCTTTTCACCACAGAAGTTCTCATTCACAATGGGATGCCTGACAGACAACCTAAGAATGTCAAGGGCTGGAAAGACAATATCTAAGAAACAAGAAAAATATATTTTAGTATTAAATTTGCATTAGCAGATGCTTTTAAATCCCTAACTTTGGGAACACAGTAACAATTTAATATAGAAACAAAGCCATTAATGACAAATATATATAAATATATGCTGCTTAACTTAGGATAGACTCCACAAAGTTTCTCAAAGCTTCCCAGTGACTGAATACACAGGTACCATCGCCATCTGTCCTCATGCTGTATCTTAGAGGTTAGTACAAATACAGAACTGATTGCAGGAAAAGCAAGGTTGTTTTTAGGCCAACTTCAACTCTCAGACATAGTTTAGAAGAAAAATAAAATACATTCAACTGATTAGCTGGGTATCACTAAGAGGAACCCATATTTCAGTTTGTTCAGTACTTTCCTCTCAGCTTCCCCAAATTTCAAACATATTTGGCTCCTAAGGTCTACTACCAGTATCCTAAGCTTACACTCGTATCAACTCAGCTTAGCAACTCGCTGAGCATTTTTTTCCCCACAGATACGCAGTATCTGTAAAATTAACACTTGATATCAGACTTCTTGTATTGTACAAAGACATTAGCCACTACCAGCTCCCAGTTCTATACTGTAAGCAATTTTCAATTTAAAAAAGGTATTTTTCCTGTTAATAAGCTTTTAAGATTCATTTTAAAAAGCAGTTCATCTTAAACACTGCATATTCAGGTATTCGTGTATGCAATGTATCCAGTTCTTCCAGGATGTATGTTCATAAACAAGATAGTCTTTCCAGACAGTCCATCAGTACTGACAATGTTATCTAATGACACTGTATCACTCCTCTTGCATTCCTTCTTTCCGAATGTCATTTAATTAATCCAGACTGCATAACCTAGCTTCAGTAACTCCCACCATATTAAATAGGAGACATTTTGTGATATATATGCATATACATTTAAATAACTCATTTCCATAATTTTACCTCTCATCTGATAGAACTCTAACTTTGCTTTGTTTCCTAACAAGCCTCAGAGCTTCTTGAAGAAGCTCCTGCTAATGAAATAGCTGTGACTGATGTTTGTATCAAGTTTCTCTTTTACCTTTGTTGTTGTGCTAACAACCATTTGACAACTAATTAACAGTTCTGCAGTTCATGCTGCTGCCCCTGTTATGTTCTCCACTGGGTTCTGTCTGGGTTATAAACTCTCTGGGACAGACTTTGTAACTGCCAGCATTAACAAGAGTTCTGGTTCATAGTGATGTACTGATGAGACAACAATATAAAAAATAACTGCAGATGTCTACCTTCTGGCCAGTTAATTGCTTTCCACAAGGTTTGGATTTGTTGTGCAGTAGGCATTTCTGCAGAGGTATTGCATGTTGCAGACAGTAACTTTTCTAGGATTATCAAGTCATCTTCTGTAAGTTTCTGTTCTTCAGCAGCATTGCCATTAAGTTCCTTTAGTTTACCTGTAAGACCAATTGAAGAGGTATAATTTTCAACTTAACAAAACACTTGACAAAAAACTGGATTTGTAGTATTTCACTGAGGAAGTTACAACTGTTGTGATCATTTAAAAACACCACTTCTCACAATTTCAGGTTCCTAATTTTGATCATCACAACAAATATTACTATCAAGCCTCCTTAATACTACAGTGCTGATACAGAATTCACATTTCAGCCTATGTGCAAGCAAAGATGCAGAAGAAACGAAAAATATTTGAATAAAATAATTTTAATCTGGAGGTATTTGAACCAGGTATTGTGTTTTCCTACAATGTGAATACAAACTGGTTTTACAGAACTCATAACCACATTAAGGCATTCCACAAGAACATACTGTAAAAAAAAACTGGAGACGAGGTAGAGATTCTGTGAAATAGTTACATTGCAGAACAAGAATATGGATGGGTAAACAGGAAGAAAAAAGACAACAGCAACATTCATCAGAAGTGTGTATTACTACTAAATACTGCGTATCATTTTCTGTAACGCAAACTGTTCTGATCAAATACAGAAGAGACCGCTTGACTCTATGAAACTACAGAATGCCTTCAGCACAGCGCAGATCACACTCTGAGTGTCTAGTGCACTGAGACTTTCATTAGCAAAACTGGAAAGGGATTGCATGTGACCCACATATCCAGCAGCTAGGAGAAAAAAATCTCAGTGTCAGATGTACCAGCTTTGTAAACAAAACACTGAACAAAGCAGGCAGCAAGAGAAAAAAAACCTAGATAATCTGCATTAGATAGGAAGAGGAGTAAACTTCAGAATTATTCCTAAGCCTCCTAATACATCTGCCATTAAAGCAATTACTGTAACTTCAAAAGGTCAAAACTGAGAAAGGCAGGAAAACCATTGGAAATATTTAGATTTTTGATGGAAAAAAAAGTTATTTATTTTAAACAGATAAAAAAAACATCCTCGGAATTAAAATACTGACCCAAAATCTGTGTAGGATTGGCCTGGTCAAAGGTGACAGCATCCTTCTTAGGAAAATAAATATTTTCAGCTTTAGCTGATTGGTAGGCACCGATTCCTACATAAACAAAATACAAGAAGTTTAACAGCACACCAAAGCATCTGGTACAGAATATTACCCGACCACTAAGACTGTCCCACTGTTCATTACTCAGATGGATTTTTTCTTTTAATAAAAACCTTAACGCTTAAGCAGTAGCTGTCTTTCTTTACGTTGTTTTTATGTACGTTTTATGTGCAAGGGTTAAAACCTGAAGCAATCCTTCACAAGCCGTTCTTCCCTCTATGACAGATTTGTTAAGAATGAATTTTGATGTGATATCTGAATTACAGTGAAACAAAAATACAGTCATAGGAATTGATACTGCAATTAAGGCATGAAAACTCTGGCTTTAAAATAAAAACTTCTTCTGCTCCTCATTATTTTCATAATAAATAGGCAGAGATCTAGATCTGCAGATATGACAAGGCTGCATCACATGCAAGAGTAAACCAACATCATGATACGAATAAAAAGCTTTAATTTATGGTTTTCTAGAATCACAGATGACTTGGTAGATTGTATTGTATAATTTCCACTAAAACTGCATATATTTATTTCTTTGTGCAGCAGCTACTAGCGTACCAAAAATATTCTCAATAAGCAGATTGCTAATGTATATTATAAAGCTTCTGTGCACATGGCACTACAGCATGGATGTCACTCCAAAAGGAATGGTTTGTGTTCATTTCCATGGAAACTACAACAGATGCAAAGAGCACAAGAACACTGTTTGATAGGGCAAATTTTCAACACAGCCACCACCATTAGCTATGCAATTTTGCCACTGATGAACAAGAGTCTGCAGACTGCACTGATAAAAGTCTGCATGGAGCTGTATCAGAGGAGGGTCAGGCTGGGTGTCAGAAAAGTGTTCTTCACCAGAATGTGGTCAGGCTTCCCAGCGTAGTGCTCAAGACCCCAAGCTGCCAGAGTTCACTGTTTGGACAACACTCTCCGACACAGGGTTTGAATTTTGGGTGGTCCTATATGGAACCAGGAGTTGGAGTCGATGATCCCTGTGTGTCCCTTCCAACTCAGGATAGTCTACAATTCCTACGCATAAAAGAAGGGTTTGTTCCCCTTGTTTTTTTTAAATAATTTCTAAAATATAAGCAGTTTCAATCTGCTTGTAATGCTTACGTATAAAATTTATAACAGCACGGAATCCATGTCAAAACAACAACCAAAGAAAAAGATCAGCAATGCTCTTTACGTGGCAGGCCTCATTCTTACCTGTGTATGGATCATACCCACCCACTGGAGCTACTACATTTGATGCTGAACCAGGAACATAGCGACCAGCACCTGAATGGAGAGGTTAGACTTTTTGATCACCACCACTGGCAAAGAGGTAGTGTATATGTGCTTTTAATTAGTAGTTTTGAAATATCACTACTAAGGGTGTTATTTTCCACTGACAGAATTAGAAAAAAGTCCTCTAACTCTTCTTGAAACTCACAGATTTTTTCTACGTGTATATGTGAAGGTAGTGCTAGTGGCAGTGATGGCATTCACAAGCTAAGTGACTGTTGGGTGACATTCAGGCAGTTTCTCTGGCACCACTGATGCCAACACCCTTGGTACAACGTGCTGTGACCATTAAGAGCTCCAGGCTGTTACCCTGCCTTCTCCCTCTGCCTGGGGCAGCGATGAGAAACTGAGCCACAAAAAACAAGGGAAGAGGGACAGCTGGAGACCACATTAGAGAGGGTATAGAGGAGGACTGTCAAGATGGGGAATGCTTTAACTTCAAGCAACAGCAGGAAGTCCATGTGGAGTAGAAGCCATGTGCAACCGCAGAACAAATATTATACCTGGCAGTGGTGAAGACAAACACAGAAAAGAGGATGCATCAGAGCCAGCTGAGACTGTAGCTAGCATGTGCAAAAAAGGGGAAAGGAAAGCAGCAGTGGCGAGAGGTTTCTTCCTGCAGAGTGTGAAGACGCCTCTCTACTGATGTGACCTGTTATCTTGGGAGGTTTGTTGTTTGCTGGGAGCCAGGATACAGGATGTCAGAGGACTGCCACAGCTTGCCTGGCCCTCATACTTTAACCCCCGCTGCTCTTCCACCTACACATCAATGATACTGCCAAGAAAGACCTGCAGAGCATTAAGAGTGGTTAGAGAGCTCTGAGGGAAGGTCCATGAGTCCTTCTCTGAGGATCAAAAGCTACTAGGCAGGATGAGATGCCTTTACAAACAGGCTTATTACAAATGAGAAGGATTTTAAACTAGCTATGAGAGGAAGGATTAGAATCTAAAATTTAGCATATACAGGTACCAATAATAGCCACATAAGATAAAGAGAATAATGAGAAAAAAGAAAAGTCATTCTATGAAAATGCCCGATCTTGAGCTGGCCATACCTATAGGGTTGGCAAAACATAGCATTCAATATCCTACTGCTCTGCTGTAGAGGACAGAGTGACATGTGGCAGACCAGACAAGCAGAGGGCTTTCTCCTCTGCTAAACACATCCGGACAGGCTCCACCCAATCGATCTGTCCCACAGTGCTACCCCAAGTGGAGGGCAGGAAGAAACAGGGCTCTGGAGCCAAACAAATTCTAACCGAACACTGTAAAATACACACCTTAAATACTGGCGAGACAAATTACACTACAGATTATTAATATTATATTACCTGTAAATGGATCTGCTGCAGGGGCTGTATTTGACAGAGATGAAGAGCCTGGAACATAACGCCCAGCACCTAAGTGAAACATACATACCTCGGTGTTAGTAAACTGTCAGTATTTTCAGACAGATGCAACTGAAAAAATGAAGGCAAACATCCAGTATGTCTTATGGCTTATTGTGGCATTACGACAAATTAGATCCTCTTTACACAGATCCCCCAGTGCTCATGAAAATTCTAATTATTTCAGAGTCAGAACTTTTTTTCTGGAACATAAGCATTGTACATTTGGACAGAGTTAAGTTAAAAGGTAGGAGCATAGGTTTATACAATTGCAGCTCCATGAGATGCATCTGAACCTGACTGATGGCCTCTAAACTCATTTCTAATCCACTGCAAGGAAAAAAAAAAACCTTAGCTTAATTATTTTCATGACATTTTGTTCCTACCTACAACTTTGTGGAGCTATCCGAATAGCCGATTAGTTTGTAATGCAACAGAGAGGATGTAATCAATTAACACAGTTCAGCTGTTGAGTAATTAACTTCTAAATATGCTTTTTAATAAATTAAAAATAATACAGTTTTCATTTTCTGCCTGAAAAGGAGTTACTTACGTATCTTACTCAATTTCATTTCTTTCTCTAGTTAAATTTTTGCATTTTATCCACTGCCTTAACAGCATCTGGCCACGGTTAGCCTAGTATAAAAAGTTGGATTTTCTTACATTAGAAAAGAAAGATTAGGCTGAAAAAAGATACAACTGGTTCGATTAACATTTTGTTCAAAGATTTGCTCTGACAAAAGCCTCACAGATTTGACAAGCTTTTCAGTTTTTCTTGTCAGATCTATCTGTGCCATGCCCTCCATCATTTGAGGACACGAAACAAGTGCAAGAACTAGGACACTGAAGTGTTGATGATCAGTGAGACTGAAGACTTGGGCCCAGAGGGTGCATCAGTGGCACAACATCTAGTTGGAAGCTACTACGTGGCAATGGACCCTACATGTCAGTTATTGGAACTAAGCCTGCTTCACACCTTCATTAATGATCTGGATGATGTAGTACGGTGTACCCTCAGCAAATCTGCATGAGCAACAAAATGGGAAGAGTAGCTGATACTCCAGAGGGCTGGTTATCTTACCATTTAAGGGGACTTGGCTAGGCAGGAACCTCTTGAAATTCAAGAAGTTGTTCAAAGCACTGCACCTGAAGAGAAACAACTCCAGCCACCAGGATGTGCTAGAGGCTACTAAAAAGCAGCTTGGCAGAAAAGGACTTCACAGTCCTTATGGACACCAAGCTGATCATGAGTCAGCAATATGACTATACTGCAAAGGCGACTACAGCGAAGGGCCACAGCATGCAAAGAAGGCAAATCACACAGAATGACAGAATCACAGAATGGCCCGGGTTGGAAGGGACTCAAGGATCATGAATCTCCAAGCCCCCTGCCACAGGCAGGGCCACCAACCTCCCCATTCAATACTAGGCCAGGTTGCCCAGGGCCCCATCCAATCTGGCCTTGAACACCAGCAGGGAGGGGGCAAAAGACAGTATCTTCCAATGGATGCCCAGTGACTAAACAAACTGAAGCACAAGAAGTTCCATCTGGACACCAGGAAACACTTTTTAATTGTGCACATGGCTAAGCAGTTGCCCCAGGAGGCTGTGAAGTCTCCCATGCTGGAAGTACTCAAGAGCCATCTGGATGTGGTCCTGGGCGAACTGGCTCCCCATCTGAGATCAGAGGTTAGACCTGGTGATCTCGAGAGATCCCTTCCAGCTTCAACCATTCTGCAGCTCTCAAGTCTGCATGCAAAGTGACCTACACTGCCAGGTAAGCACAGCAGGCTTACAGCAGTATTACAGAACACAAAATGCTCTAAACCATTCTACTAAGTTCACACTCTAGCCTTGTGATGGAATATACTTAGACAAAACTTCAGAGCATAGTAAGAATGTTTAAAAGTACACATCTTTATCTCAGATACTTAACTTCTTGGTTGTGCACAAGTTTTGTTTTTTGTTTTTTTTACCTGTAAATGGGTCTGAAAATTCAGGATTTGTATTCAATGGTGCTTGCCCCTTAGTGTTGTCTATAATAAATTTGGCCACCTGATCCAGAAACATTGGATTTAGATCATTCTTTTGCAGGAAGTTATATGCAGTCAGCCAAGGATCATCTGAAATGTTATATGGCAGTTTGTAGGAAGGTCCACTTTCATTTACATCAATAGTGAAAACATAGTCATACTCCTGCAAGCAGAATAAAAACAAAAAGAAATGAGGCACTTGTCAGCACATTTTTGCATGAAGACATATCAAATGTAGACTGATAATGGTCCAGGCCTAAACCTAAAAACTTTGATACTGCAACTTGCAGACTGTATCAACAGTAGTCCCATAGTCTTTTATTTGTTGGAGCTTATGTATAACTATACCCTACATTTTCCATAATTCTGTGTTTTGAGAAAAACAGACTAGAACAACATATCTGTACATACGTTGTCATTATATATTACAAAATAACTTGTGAACAGCTCTGACTGACGATAAAGGTATAGTCAGGCATCAGAAAAAACCATGAGGATGAAAAACACACTACTACTACACAAGAATAAAGCCCTATGGTTTTTTAAAGCATACAAGAGAAAGTTTTTTGCTACGCAGAAATTTTTCTGTGTATGCTTCAGTAAATTAAATGATTACTTTTCAGATTATCCATCTTTATGTTCCAAAGTTAGAAAAAGGACAGAGAAAACCTGGTACCTAGAATTTCAGATGGGCCTGATGTTACACATTGCAGGCTTCTCTCTCTTTGGAAAGGCAGTTATACCTAACTTTTCAGTGTGGTAGTAATAAATAGTAGAGATTTTGATTCTTTAGTAGCCTTCCTGCAAAGTAACTTCTGTTTGTTTGCTGATTTTACAAAATGCATTTCAAAAGTAAAACAGAAACTAACAGTCCTACCTCTAAGTTTTATTAAATCAAAAATGTGCAAAAAGAAAAAAAAAAAAAAATCAATAAATCCCTATTTTTTCATCTATATTATAGCTAAGTCATGATCAGAATCTTTTTTTCTCTAATGTGAAATCAAGTGTTTAACTTAAAAAGGAATAAAGCCTATTAAACGTTGTACATACCTTTCCTTCAAACAAAACCTTCCCAGATGTTTGTTGCGTGCCTCCTGAAGAACCAACAACGTCACCAATCTTTATCCACCTTCCTTCACTGACACTCCACTGATACGCTTCAACTTTCCCATTATCTTTAATCAGCCGTGTCTGTCCATCTCTTGTTCCTGCAGACATTAATATTTAACAGATTAAAGACATTTAAGAAACTTAAAAATAAAATTTATTTTTAAGAAAGAGAAAGCAAGTCTTACATAGAACTCAAATACAAAGATGAAGAAATAGTTCGCCAAGTTTTGAAGTCACAGCACAGAAAACTAGATAGTAAATGTTGCAACAAGAATATCAGAATACAGCATTTTACAGTTACTGTAATGGTATATGCCACCAGACTGAGTTGCAAAAGCAGTCCTTAAGTATTTCAAAAGTTCATCATTTTCTCAGGGAGGTGACAGTAAAGAAAGGTGATATTCTCTCATGGTCTAACAAGAAAGGAAGCTCTATATGATTTTAAACTTATATGACTTGCTGGTTAGAATCAACGGCTGAAGTCACTGGTTCCTTCACCTGGGGAAAAGTATTTGTCTATTTAAGAGTAATCTTGACTACCAATTTTCCTCAGTCAACTCCAGTTGACTGAGGAAAAACTGTTTTTCAAGCTGAAAGCTAAAACATAACTATTTTTTATTTTTAACTTTTCCTTGTGGGGGAGGGAGGGAAACTTAGTAGTCCTTTTGAAAGTTATATGAAAGGCTGCCTCTTTTATTACTGGCATAGCTGCACAGCAGATCCAGAACATCTTCAACACACTGCAGCATACTGAAAGCCAGCTTTTTCTAAATTATTTTGCAGGATAATTATTTTTTTCCTTTTTAGTATACAAAAAAATACATATACTCACACACATGTAAATATTTACAACTCCAGTGTTGCCAACAAAAGAATCAGTGTAAAGAAAGCAGAACAAAATCAAGCTGTTTTCTTTAGCAATTCTACTGAAAGTGATTGAAGCCTTTATTTTGGAATGTATGGAAAGTTTCAGTATGTCAGAACCAAGATCTGGAGGCACCTCTAGCATAACAGACTTGTACATAACTCACCAGGATCCTTAAGGTGTTCTTTTCCAGGAAGGTCATCAGCGTTAATATCTCCTAAATCACCAGTTTTAGGGTCAATGGATGCCTGGGAAAGCTCATTCTCGAAGGCCTGTATCTCCTCAGCACTTGCTGTTCGTTCCAAAGACTTTGTAAACACCCTTATGATTCCATCACTGAACGGAGAGAAAACATTCAAAGAAAAATAGTTCATTAAAATGTCAAAACTACATACATTCTAATAGTGACTTCTATGTCATGATAAACCACAATTATTTCCAGCAATCCTCCCCCCCTTTTTTTTTTTAATTAATTTGCTCTCATGCTAAAAAAGGCCTACAGGACTTACAAAGGTTAACCTGAAACTCCATAATACAAGTCAAGGTAGGATATGCCTATCAAATGTGTTCTTCACACAGTATAGTCTCAGTATTACCACATTCCCAAAGAAGTCTTGTTAACCTCTGCAGTTTGCCTATCAAAAGAATGACCTTTCGACTGAAACAGCATAGAAATTTAATTTCCACACACATCTTCACAGCTGTATTTTTAGATATAGTGGGAAATGACTATCAAAGAGATGCACACCATTTCACCCGGGGTTTTTCAGATCTAAGTCTGAAAATACACTGAGAATAAGACATAGATACCTGGCACCAACTACAATGTCGTCATTGTCTAACACACAGCAGCACCACACAGACTGAGCTGGGAGCCTGATTGTTTGGGCACATTCCCCTTGCTTCCAGATTCTAAGAGATCTATCTTCTCCAGTAGTTACAAAATCTGAAAAGAAAAAATATAAAAGCATTTAAAGCTGATTTTTAGCATACTATGTTAGTAGGTGCCTCTCTACAACTTGTTATCTAAGAATTAAAACAGCAGAAGTCACTGCATATTTGTCTGGTCAAAAAAAAAAAGTGAATAAATTGCACACTGAGCAGCCACATAGGGAAAAAAAATTGTTTGCAACTAAAAATTGCCTTCTCCTTCCAAGAGCTTAAACAAAAAACTTGATATTATCACTGTTTTGTTTAAACTTTCTAGACTATTACTAGAAAGAAGAACATTACTGCTGTTATAAGTATCAGATTTTTGCAAGGTCAGACTGCTATTTCAGTAAACATGCATAAAATCTGCTCAAAAACCAAAATCTAACCTCAGGCATGTCCGCTTATGAGGAGTTTTGGTGCAGAAGAGATTTGACATACACAGCCACTTTATCTGATGAACAAATGCATAAATACCTCATGCACCACACTAAGTTCATTGACTGAATTTATTTTTCAACTCTCTGCAATAGTTAGTTATGAACTTCCAAACCTCTAACTCTCAAAACAAATACATACACCACATGCATAAAATCGTTGATCTAAACTATTTCTAAGGTACTTTGAAATCACAGAATGGCTTGGGTTGGAAGGGACATTAAGGATCAAGTTCCAAACCCCCTGCTGCAGGCAGGGTTGCCAACCGTTAGATCAGGTACCAGATCAGATTGCCTAGGGCCCTATCCAGCCTGGCCTTGAACACCTCCGGGGATTGGGTATCCACAGCCTCTCTGGGCAGCCTGTGCCAGCACCTCACCACCTTCTCAGTGAAAATCTAACTCTCCTCTCCTTTCGTTTAAAACCATTCTCCCTTGTCCTACCACTAACTACCCATGTAAAAAGTTCATTTTCCTCCTGTTTATAAGCTCTGTTTAAATACTGGCAGGCCTCTCAATGAGGTCTCCCCATAGCCTTCTCTTCTCCAGCTTGAACAAGCCCAGCTCTGTCAGCCTGACTTCATAGGAGAGGTGCTCCAGCACTTGGATCATCTTCATGGCCCTCCTCTGGACCCTCTCCAAAAGCTCAACATCTTTCCTGCGTCAGGGACACCAGAACTGGGTGCAGTACTTCAGATGGGGCATCAGACTACAGAGTGACAGTCACTGCTGGCCACCCCTCTTCTGATGCAGCCTAGGATACTGTTGGCCTGCAGGTGCACACTGCTAGCTCTTGTTAAGTTTTTTGTCTACCAGAACTCTTAAGTCCTTCTCAGCAAGACTGCTCTCAAGGAATTCTTCTCCCAGCCTGTATACATAGCTAGGATTACCTAGGGCAAAACCTTGCACTTTGCTTTTTTGACTCTCATTAGTTTCACATGAGTTTATCAAGGTCCCTCTGGTGGTATCTACTCCTTCTGCTGTATCAACTGAACACTCAGCTTGGTATCATCAGTAAACTTGCTGAGGGTGCACTTGATCGCATCATCTATGTCACTGATAAAGAAGTTGAAGAGTACTGGTTCCAAGAGGGACCCTTGGGGGACACCACCAGTCTCCTCCTTGACATTGAGCCATGGACCACAACCCTCTGGCCATGACTTTTCTATCAACTCCTTATTCACTGAAATGCATATAATTTCAAACTGCTAAGCCATGCATACTATTTAAGTACTCCACAGCTATTTGTATTTCAGTACTGCTATCTGGATGGTAATTTTGTGTATCACTTTATCAAAGTTTCCTGCCTATGAACTTTCATCTTATTTGCTACCAGAGCAGTTCCTCAAAAGACATGGTTTGGAGTTAATAAAACAAATTTTTTATTACTCATGCAAATCAAAAATGTAGAAACAAATTCAATACTAACTGAGTTCTTTGGTTATGGCAGTTCCACAGAACTACTGAATGCCTACTTTACCATTTCATTTTGGAACGGTGCTGACTAATAGTCACAAAAGATAAACTTACCTTTACAATGAGGGAAGACAGATACACTGTATATATAGTTTGTATGTCCATAATACACATGCAGACACTCGCCAGAGATATGCCATCTTCGAACACTAGCATCATTAGAGCACGAAAGGAATTCCATTTCACTGAGAATAGCTAAACCTCTTACACAATCTTCATGTCCTTCATAGAAGAAAGAAAACTTTTTGATGTAGTTTTTCTTTCAGTTACCAGCAGTACATCATTTCTATTCCACTCACATCTATATCCTGGCAGCCAATTTTCATTATGGAAGCATTGAAAGAAATTTAAGTCTTTTAAAAGTAATGGGATTTCTGGGTATACAACTCGAGAGATTGTTAAAATCTTGCCTAAAAATTGTTCAATTTACACAAGCCTTAGTGGTTTCTGATTATATTTTCCCCATTTTTAATAAAGCATATGACCTTGATTAAATTACTACCTGCAGCTATATTTACCAGTAAAAGTTCTTTCACATCTGCCTGCCTTCCACAGCTTAATAGTTTTGTCAGCTGAACCCGTCAACATTAATCCCTGTTCAGGCAGTATTTTTACTGCCCATATTGCAGCTGTGTGACCCTGAAAAAAAAAACAACCCCACAACATTGTTAAACTTGTTAAAGTAAAATTCAGTACCTATTTTATATTCATGCAGAAGAACTTCATACCTGTAACGTCATCATACATCTGTCATTCAACCAGACTTTGGCAGTTGTATCCCATGATCCACTTAATAGTGTGCCGAATTTCCCAGAAGAAAGGCTGCAAACTGGAATGTATTTTCAGATTAACAATAACATGTTTCCTGTATTGTCACCAATCTCGTGCCAGTAATTTTAATTTATTTAAGGAGATTAATTTGGCATTAGCAGCATAGCTATCATTGAGGAGTTTGGAGAAAAATTAAGCAGAAATGTAGTTGATAGCCACCTAGAAAGAAACTGCTTACAAATCTCCTCACTTTAGACGACAGATGTTCACTCCTTTTTGTCATTTATGTATGTACCTTTTAAGTTTAGTATCTGATCTCAAGCAGGAATATGTTGGCCAACAGCACAGATAATAAGTCAGGAAACAGAATTAATGCAAAGATTTAGTTTTAAGATTATAGAGAGAAACAAGATTTCATCAACGTTATTAGCTTACATCCTCACAAAACAAGTTTTCATACGAAAAATACTTAGCTCATCTTCTTGAAAGACAAAATACTACCACCAAGAAATTATACTGACATTCGATAACTTATTTAACAAGGATATAAACTGCAAATGCTCCAGTAATGTACAGCTACGAAACTCAAGAGGCACAGCAGCAGTAAGGATTATTCAAAGTATCCAAAAAGAGCTAAGTTAGAGTACGCTGTCCATCTGAGGATTCATTAAAGAAGGTAGGGCCTTATGTTCCACACAGCAGTGAGAACTGGACAGTATTCTGCTCATGTCTACTGTTAGTCATGTCGCAGTTCTTCCCCACTTCTGAAACAGATTTTATAATTAATATGACTTCTTTTTTTTTTAATTATGTTTTGCATTACTATAAAAATTGCCAGGAATACTTTTTTGTAAGGGAATCCAACTTGCTTCATATAACACTATGTCTTTTTACATACCTGAAGGGAATATATCAAACGTTCTTTTATCTACTCATCTAGCCCAGATTTCACATTAAGTATGCAAGGCATTCCACACCTTCCTACACAATGACATTATTTAATTTCTTTATCATAGCAAGCCAAGACGTTTATAATGCAAATATATAAATTTTGGTGCTGTGTAGCAGTCAAGGTTGTTTTCAAACTGATCTCCGGAATCCTTTGGCACATTAAAAGAAATCCTGAACGTCCAAGTTTGCAATGTTTACTTCTGGAATTCCATAATTAAATACTACATCAGATCATGAAAGCAAACAAACAAAAAACAAGCAAAAAAAAAAAAACCCTTTGCATTCTAATATAAGAACTGCTGAATCTTTTATTTTATGGCTTAAAAAAGGGTATATAATATTGTTTTAATGTCACATTGTATGGGAACTGTTGAATCATGGTCTGAACCTCTGATTGACCACCTGAGGCAAGCGCTGAGTCAGCCATGGGAGCACAGGTGAAGGCAATTCACCTGTGTGCCCAGAAGGGATGGAGCCAGGCTCCACCTCTCCTAGACCCCATTTAAGGGCTGACTTCCAGTAAGGAAGGATCTCTTCCTGGAGATTGCTCCTTGTGGAGATTTGTGAGCCTACAACACCGGTGAGCGCCCTTCATTTATATTTGATTATCTTTTCTAATGTAGTTATCTTATTAGCCTGATTCTCCTGTATACTATATAACGTCTGTATACTTATTAACCTTACACACATGTTGTATTGATTTATCTAAAGAGATGAAATTTCTAAAGTGACATTTTAGAATTCAGCATATTTTTAAAGCACCAGTTAATAGTGCAGTCCCCTTAGGTAATAAAATAAGCACTGCAAATTTGTTTAACCCAGGAAGCTCCTCTTTGTACTTACATGAACTCAGACACCAAAACTAAGCTTAACACAATACACAGAGGGTTAAATGAACTGCTTCTTAAAAAAATACAACTCAATAAAAAGGATACATTCTGTAAATTGCCCTGTGATCACAAGCTGAAATATTGGTCAGCATAAAATTGGAAGTCCTTACGTCAAACTGCCTTTGCGTGAATTGAGATTATAGAATGCTACTTGTAGAGGCCATAATTAAGCAGTTTCACATAGTAAATGTCAAAGAAATCAAAACTGAGTTTTACGACTTCAACTCAATTTCCTAATAAATCACATTCTATGTAACAAACTCAAAAAAAAAAAAGTACATACCTGTATTCTTATGACCCTTAAGGACGTAAAGAGGAGCTGTGTTGTCAACTGTGAAAATGCAAATATTATGATCATTGCCACCAGTTGCAATCAGCCCACGAGGATAGAGGTCACTTGGAGGTATGATGCACACACAAGATACAAAATTTGAGTGGCCACGCATACAGTGCATTTCAGTAAATCCCCTGTTAAGACTAAACATATACGATAATCAGTCCGGTGTCAAAACAGAAATAGCACTTACCTGAGGTGCTGAGTTACAACAGGCATTTTATATTCCAGCTCTTGACTTACTAACAATCTTTGCAGTGCTTACTATGGATGGAAAACTTTGAGGAAAAACTGTACTCCAGCATTCCAACCCAGAAACCAACATTTAAAGCCATCCACACTTTTTCTTTTAGTTTAAAGCCATTACTCCCTGTCCTACCAATACATTTCCAGTCAAATAGTCACTCTCCAGCCTTTCCCTTTTAGGTACTGGAAGTAATTTAATAAGAATTTAATCAGAATTAGTTACAGTTTGCCTTTGTGAAAGTCTCCTGTCTCAAATCTCAATTACATATGCCAGTATAACCCAAAATAAAAGGCTAGGTAAACGAAGAAAGTTTGCTGACTGAAGAATCTGTTCATTGGAACTTATAAGCACTGTAGATGTTTACAGATAAACACATTACACCCAATTCAAGCAGCACCTTTATTTTTCATTATGACACAACTTCACTAGAAAAAGAATGCCACTGACTAAATCACCCATACCTCCCTCTAGCAATCCTCTGACATCAGGGGTCAGAATGAAACTTCCTTTCCTGCAATAAATTTCTATGCAATCTTGGATTTTCTTCTTGAAATGATGAGAGACCCAACAAACCACGCTTAGTGCAGTTAGTTGTCCTCCATCTCAACTGCAGGGCTACAGACACCAATTGAAACACGTGTGAGCACTCATGCAAATCTGCCAACTGCCTCGGCTTCACAGAAGGCCTTTGGAAAATAACTTCAGAACGTAGTTCAGATCTGAGAGTGGAAGCGGCTGAGCAGGTCCCGTTGCTGCCTCACATTGCTTTGCAGGACCTGCTCCCCGAGGAAAATCCCTTGCAGCAACACAGAATCACAACCATAGGGGCTGGAAAGGGACCTCTGATCATCCAGTGCAATTCCATTGGTAAAGCAGGCTCCCTATGGTAGGCTGCTGGTATCCAGATGGGTCTTGAATATCTCCAGACAAAGCAGACTTCACAACCTCTCTGGGCAGCCTGTTCCACCGCTCCGTCCTCCTCAAAGTAAAGAACTTTTTCCTCGTGTTTGCATAGAACTTGCTGTGTTCCAGTCTGTGCCTGTTATCCCTTGTCCTCCTGCTAGGCATCTCCGAAAGAACCCGGCCCCACCCATTCAACTCCTGCACTATAAATGTTTACAAACAGGGACGAGATCCACCCTAATCTCCAGGCCATACAGCCCCAGGTCTCTTAGGCTTTCCCCGTATGGGGATGGGCTTTCCTCCAGGACCAAAATCATCCCAGTGGCTCTCCACTAGACTCCCTCCAGAAGATTCCATCTTCTCTGAACTAAGGAGCCCAGAACTAGACACAGCATTCAAGACAGCCTCACACTGCTGTCTACCCAGGGAGGATAAACAAAGATCCTTCAAAAACATTCAAAATACGTTGCTTTGCTGTTAAAACCGCGACATTTCTAGGATTACTTCTACACTAACAGAGAGGGGAGAAAGCAGCTTGAACATCACCCGGATAAAGCCTCCCACATTCACAAAAAACACCACTATAACCCTGAGAACGACAACACCAGCAGCCCTGCAGCCGTGCTGTCCGCAGCAGCCGCCTCGTCCCACAGCGATCCTTCAGCCAGCCCTGCGGACACACGCGAGTCCGCCGTACCCCCCGGGCCAGCCAAGGGCCAGACCGCGGAGCGCTCCAGCACTCACCCATCGGGCGCCCAGAGCCGAGCAGTCCGGTCCCGGGACACGGAAACGAAGCCGCCCTCAGGGAAGAGGCCTCGCGTTATGCCCCGCACGTCCTGCTCGTGGCCCAGCAAGGAGCAGCAAAGCCGGTAGGCGCCGCCATCACCCGCCATAACGAAAGGCGGGACCGTCCTGACACAGCAACTGTCCCAGCCACCACCGCCGCCACCACCACCGCTATTACCGGAAGCCGCCTTACACCGCGCCGGAAGGAATGCCGGACACGCCGGCGGGAGGAGCCGAGACTACAAGTCCCAGCAGGCGCCGCGCCAGGGAGTGAACACAGCGGACGAGCCGCTGCCGCGATGCACTCTGGGAGATGTAGTCCCCGCTGGCAGCAGGGGGTGGGAAAGAGGTTTCTGGCTATCGCGATAACGGGGCGCTGCAGCGATAGGTTGAGTCGTTGCTGCGATACTGCCGCTGTGGCCTGAGGAAGCATCATGGCTGCGCGGGGCTGAGGGGAAGGGGTTTCGGCCGCCTGGGAAGAGGTCTGTGCCCGCTCGCGGCCTTGTGTGGCCCGCTGTGAGCATGGTCTGTGCTTTGTGCTCCGCTTCTAAAAGGGGAGCTGCTTTGGGGGATTTGGAGGAAGTGTAAATCCCTGTTAAAAGAGGAAGAATTAACTTTAAGCGAGTTGTTCTGTGGTCGTTCTGAAGAAGCTTTACAAATGAAAGGACTGTTGCTTATCCTTCTTTCCAGGGAGAAGTTCGAAAGGAAACAGACATGGCGAGCGGCCACAGAACTCCCATAGGCCGTCCTCCTTCGAGAGCAGGAGTAGGGCTGCCAGCAAGGCCATCCTCTGCAGCAAGGGCTCCATCAGCAGCCAGGATAGGAACAGGGGTATGTGAAAAAAAAGGAAAAAAAAATCAACTTGGGTATCTTTAGATTGTTACTCAAACTTTTGTAATTTTTCAGGAGTGATAAACAAAAAACATAATGCTGTAGAAGGGTTATAGTAAATGGGGTTACATCAGACTGATGGCCAGTCACTAGCAGGGATCCCCAGGTGTCCGTTTTAGGCTGAGTTCACTTTAATGTCTTCATAAATGGCTGGGATGTAGGACTAGAAAGTGTTTGGGGCAAGTTTGCTGATGATACTGAATTGGGAGGAGCTGTTGACTCCATCAAGGATGAAGAGGCCTTGCAGAGAAATCTAGACAAATAAGGGCATCACCAACTGCATGGTGTTTAAGAGCAAGTGCCAGTTTCTGTACCTGGGAAGGGGCAGCCCTGGCTGTACATACAGACGGGGGGATGAGACACTGGAAGGCAGCCCCGCTGAAAAAACATTCGGGGGTCCTGATCACAGCAGGTTGTACACGAGTCAGCAGTGTGCCCAGGAAGTCAGGAAAGCCAACCATATCCATGGGCTGCCAGCCGGGTGAGGGAAGGATCTGTTCCACTCGACCCTGCACTGGTACAGCCTCACCTTGAGTACTGTGTGCACTTTTGGTGCCACAGTACAAAAAGGACATGGAAGTATTAGAGAGTGTCCAGAAAGAGGCTGCAAAGATGGTGTAGGGTCTGGAGGACTAGAGGTGTGAGGAGAGGCTGTGGTTCCAAGATTTGTTAAGCTCAGAGCAGAGGAGGCTGAGGGGAGGCCTCATGGCAGCCTACAGCTCTTCACGGGAAGCTGTTCTCTGGTGCTAGCAGCAGGACTTGAGGGAATGGCACAGAGCTGTGTCAGGGGAGGGTCTCTTTGGATATCAGGGGGGTGTCAGGTACTGGAACAGCTTCCCCAGGACAGTGGTCAAGGCACCAAGCTGACAGAGTTCAAGAAGATTCTGGGCAGTGCTCACAGACATATGGTCTGATTTTTGGGTGGTCCTATGTGGAGTCATAAGTGTGGACTTGGTGATCATCAGGATATTTTACAATTGTATGATTCTGTGATATTTTCTGAGGAAGAATTGAATGATTTTCATTCTGTAGAGAGTTTTACTGTGTAATTTTGGTGGAAAGAGGTCAGTGAGGTCTTGCATCATGAGTTCATCTGGGAAATCAGGATAGTATCAGTGTCATGCACAAACCACAGTGAGCAACTCCTCAAAAGTAATCTCTTGCCTTCCTACAGCGGACGTTTGACTGAAGCTCTGTTTACCTGTAGAGGTATACACACTGAAAGATTCTTATATGAAGATTTTAGAGACTACCTCTTGAGTTTGTAATTGCTTTTGTGATTGCATGAGGATAAAAAATTCATAACTTAGAGTCGGTTTTTTTGATGGGATTTTATTTTGTTTTTCTAGATGCCTCCCAGTACATCAAGACCTGGTTCTCGTGCTGGTTCTTCAACTGCAAGTGGAATCTTGTCACCTCACATTAAAGTGGCAGACCGCCCAGTCACACAGCAGGGATTAAGTGGAATGAAAACTGGAATGAAAGGTATTTTTTTTGTAGAAAGTAGGTATCAAAGTGTCTGAAAAAGTTTTAAGGGAGCATTTAAAGGAAAACATTTCATAGGTATACACACCTGTTAAAAATTGTGAAGTGAATTGATATGACTACAAGGAATGACAGGAAGGAGAGAAAATTAAAGCACACCCTGTCCTTTGATTTTGGCTGTCAGAGTAGACAAAGGCTTTTCTGTGCCTGAGCTTGCTTAGGACTTCTGAATCTATTTAAATACAATTTAAAAAGTACAATAGGATAAATTGTATCTTCTTCCAGGGCTGCAGAGTAATTAAAATTCTGCAACGTATCTTAGTAAATAAAGTATTTAATATAGCTGAAGAAGTGTTTTGTATCTACACAACAGTCTAAAGGGAATTTCTGCTTTCATTTGTTTCAGTGAAGTAAAATCTGTTCAAGAACACTGAGAAGATGACAGTTCTCTGTGTGCAAAATCTGCAAATTATTAAATCAGAATGAGTTACTGTCTAGTGAAATGTCATTTTATTCCCCTTTGCCAGGTCCTCAGAGGCAGATAATGGATAAAACTTATTATCTTGGACTGTTGAGGTATGTCTTAAACTCAAAGTGTAGAAGGTGTAAAGCTCTATTCCCTCTTTTCCCATCCATTGTGCTTAACAACAGTGTGAGACGGTGGGATAACTGATAACAAAATCTGTCCTGTTTGAGACGTGAAAGTCATTTTGCAGGTAGTTTGTAGGAGGAGAGGAGTGTTATGCTTATGTCCAAGTAGAAGATTTCTTTGACATTTTGTTTATAGGCTAGCTAAGTTCAGTGCTCTCCCATAGCATTCATTACAGAAGCATCAGTGATTTTGAGCTTCCACGTGTGGCATTTAATGGGTCTGATAGCTTCAGCTGTGAGAGGTAGAATCTCAAACTAAGCACATTTTAGTGTATGCTTCGAGCTTGTACTTTTAGGTGGCACTGATAAAAAACACATGCTGCTTTGTCAGCGGATCGTATTACAGGATTGCACGATCAGTGCTGGAAGATGGTGTTGTTTTTTTTGTATATGGACGATATCTATATTCCGTGAAAGGATGCTATGATTTTTTTGGTATATTTCAGAAACATTCATGACTGTTTCAATCAGAACAAAGAAAAAATGAAAACATTTAATTTCATAGGCAGGTTTTCTAATATGTGTTTATGACTTTATCTGGCTGAACTGCTTTAATTTTTCCTTATTTATCTAGCTTTTCTTAGAAATAGTTTATTGGAAACATGGTGCTGTGTGAGAAAGATAATGTTTCTTTCCGCATCACACGAAGTAAAATTTTGTCTTTCACTGTGTTTTAGTTGCACATTTAAATTTAATTTTATTTTATTTTTTGCAGAAGCAAAACCAGTGAACTCACATCAGAAATTAACAAGCTGCAGGAAGAAGTAAAAATATACAAGCAAGAGAAATCTGCTTATTTGTCATATGAGAGAAGGTGAGCCCTGTGGCACCTAATGCAAAGTTAACTTTCTCAGTCACCAGACTTTGTTCGAGGCTACTGTGCAGGCTTCAAGGAACCATTAAATTAATCTTTTTTTATTATTTCATTTTTATTATATAACACTTCCTGTTTTAAGTTTGGCTTCTTGCTTTGTATTCAGGGCAGAGGCTTTAGCTGGTGAAATCAAAGAATGGCAAGGTCAGCTAGAAGACTACAACATGGTATGCTACTAACAGCTTTCGATACTCAGAACACACTTTGCCCTTCTTTCCTTTGTTTATTACTGATTTTACTTTACTTCAACTTCTTTTTTCATTGCTGTTTCTCCTTAAGAGTGTAGTGGTTAATAATGCTGAGTTTATTCAGTTACCAGAAGAGAAAAAAATAGAAGCTAAGGAGAACAAAACAAGAAATTTTAGTAGGTGTTAGGATAAGCTGCTGCAAATGCAATTAAGAAATTAGTGCTATATAACATTTGAGTTTGTACAGCTGCATTAAATGAGAATTACTTCTAAGAACTGTGTGTAATCTGTTCAGGTTTAAAATTCAAATGTTTTTCTGTTTGCAGTAATAGATAAATACTCTATTTTCATGAATGCTTTGTGAGTTGCTACTTATTTTTCTCATATTTTTTTGTGTGTGTGTGTGTATGTGTATGTAATTATTTTTGTCTTTTTCTTTTTAATAAATGAGAATTCTTACAGGTTGGAATTCTATTTTCAGGTTGTGGATTTACTTAACACCAATACAGACATAGCAGAAGTGATTCGTGATTACAATTTGGTAAGAATTAGGATATTTGCTATATTTAATCAATGAAATGGAATGTATTAGATGTCAGTGCTTTGAACACATGATCTATATAGAAAAGCATGGTACTAATTTAAAACGTATACTTCCTTTTCCAGTTTAAATTGGACGTAATACTTGGCAACATCATGTGTTTGCAGTGAGACAACTGTTCAAAGTATGGACAGATGATAGTGCTTCTGTGATGACAGTGCATCTGTGTCTTAGATTTGAGAAGGTGTTCCCAACTCAAATTGCAAGTGTTACAATACATTATTTGTCTGACTAAAAAGCATAGAGTGCTATGCCTTATGAAAGGCAAATTCAGTTGTCTGCATTGCAACTTAAAGCTTAACGCTCCGGAAGTTTTAGTTCTCCTCTGTTTTCTGTCTTTTAAATAACTTCAGTCAAGTCTGTGACATGGCCAATGACAAAATCAGTCAGTTTGTTCTTTTTAATTTTCTTAATTTTCCAAGATAGTGAGACAATTTATCCAAGTATTAAGGCCTTAGAAGCATTAAGCATGTTCCATTTCTTGAGATTTCTTTTTCTGTTATTTTGGTAGCTTGAAAAACCACCTGTGTGTTTCTTGGCCAATTGTTTTTTTTCCACGTTACGTTGAAAAATAAAGTCTCATTGTCTGTGTCCCAAAGGGAAGAGTGCTCTGTTATGCTTGCATTCTACCTGCGGGCTTAAGCAGTATTATCCTAATGGATCCCATAGTAACAGTATGCAAATTGATTTGCTACAGACTTGATTGCACTTCCTTTTCAAACACAGAGGTGCAGTGGAAAACTGCAATTTCAGAAGCTATTTCTTCAGGACAGCCTGAGAACACCTCTGGAGCAGGAGGACTCTGCTCCTTTCTCTACTGCATTCTGAGCAGCTTCTTTCTCCATTACAGAAAACGTTGAACTTGTTCATACAAAATGTTTTCTTCTTACATATTGTATTCAAATGTATAATTTTTCTCTTTTTTTCTAGTTAAAAGTTCAGAATGACCGAGATGCTCAGAGTGTGGATAAAATTTTCACAGAAAGACAAGCGTAAGTGCACAAAGTATATGCCTGTCCAATACTGCCAGCTCTTTACCTGAAAACAGTGAAATTGAGAAGTTACTGAATTCAGAAATTTGTCAGCAGTGTTATCCATGAAACAAATGATATCCAAACACTTTTTAGATCATATATCAGTATCAAGTTGAAGCTGGAATTTCTGTCTTTAAATTCTTCTGAATAACTGCTGTGATGATAACTTACCTTGTCATCCAGAAAGAGATAGGTGGCATTGAGGTCTTCTGGTCTGTGGAGACCTACTGACTGCAGATTATGGATGTTGTGTTGTAGTAGCAGAGGGGGAAAAGTAAGCGTAAGTGGGGACTAGAACTGCAATCCCTGTCTAGTAAAGTAAGGATGTATACAAAGGAAGTGGGCTGTTTGCAACAGAAATTTGTAAGTCATGAGAACAGTTTGTGTGGTGATAGGCTGAAAGGGTGAGTTTTAAAATAACAATTAGCCGTTTAACAATGTCATTTTTCACTAATGTGGTTTTCAACAGCTCGTAAATATGTCTGGTTTATCCCTAAATATATTTCTAAGTGTTAACAAAATGTGCAGAGACTTGGTTTGATCAAGAACTAAGGCATGAAGGTATCAGATAAGTAGTGCTGGTTACCATTTTGCTGTATGTAGGCATATTTAAGTTGGTCTACTGATTCACTGTAAATATTTGTAGATATTTGTTTTGCCTTTGAAACCACTGAGCTGTGATACTGTTGATTTGGATTCAGTCTCCCAGTCTGACTGTGTTCTGTTTCAGTGGTTTAAACAAAGAGATTTTTGTCTCTGGCTTCTTCATCTATATAGTGTCAGTAATTATATCAGGCTCACAACCTGCTTTTTAAGGACTTGGTCATCTTAGGCAGTGTACAGTAAGCTCTTTTCCTCCCATAAGTTATAGTGTTTTTTCTAAAACATAGATGATCAGTATTCTTTCATGTTTCAAAATATTTGTTGTGACACTAACATGTGGACATGACCAAATTTTTCACCTTTGTGATTCATGCAGCAGTACTTTGTTACAAATTTTTTGTAACTGCTTAGGTTCACTTTGTACTGTATTTAAATAGTGTGATACGGAAGGCTGAATAGATGGAAAAGTCAGTTCATTGTCCATTGTGTAAGATACTAGCTCTGCTCAGTTACGTAAGTGTCTATGTATTTGTCCTCAATAAATCCATCTTCCTCAGGTTCAAAAGCGTTAGTTCTGTCAAATATTACTATGGGATCCTCATTGTTTATATCTGATATTGCAGGAAAAGAGCTCATGTCAGCTGAGAACTCCTGTTCAAACATCTCAGGGTCGTTTTCTTCCAGACGACGGTGTCTGTAGCTCATCAAATACTGATACCATGTCGGGCATTTTATGGCAGTAAAAATTAGGAGTGTAGTGCTTAGGACAAAGCCAAGCACTCCCACGAGGAAGGTCCAGCTTTTGCCGGGAACTGGAAATCCTTTTAAAACAGACAGAAAAAAATAAATAGTTATCTTTATGTGTAATATCTGAAAGAACTCTAGTATGAATTTCTTAATAGTTAGATTGGGAACACGTAAAAGATCATAGGGGGATAACTGAGTTATGATAAAACCTGAAAATTCACTTGTGCTATGGCTTTGATGAAAGAATAACAGTGTGGTAGAAATGTAAAACGGTATGAATTACGGAACAGCAAATAAAACAGATTGCAAGCAGTGAAGGGAAACATCAGTGTATTACCTGCATGTGTTCCATTGTTTCCAGTGATGTTCGAAGTCGGTGCTGTTAGAAAGACTGTGCTTTGATGCTTAATGGCATAGGTGGAAGGTATAGTGGTTTCTGAAGAAAGTTTTTCAGTTCTACAGTCAACTAGTTGAGTAGTTGCAGTCTTGATAGAGAATTTTTGCTTTGTGTTTGGGAACATACACATAGTGTTGCTTTCATTTTCTGTGAATAGGAGAAATAGAAGTCGTTTGCGATGTTGTTAACTAATTGGCATTAAGATCTTAAAAAATCAACAATAACTAAAACACAGAGAAGTTGATGGTGAATTTTATTCAGATCAGGAAAAAACTAAGGTAAGACTTGAGGCAAACAGGTGTGAAATGCTGCTCTTATGAGCACTTACCCATTGTCACATTAGAAGCAGTTAGCCATATTTGTAAATCAAGGAGGCTACAGGAGCAGTTCCATGGGTTTCCATCTAAGGTAATTGTAGTCAATTTAAAAGGTGGTTTTATATGAAAAGATTCCAAAAGGTTATTCTGTAGATTCAAAACTCTTAGATTTTTTAAGGAAGAAAATACATTTGAATCTAATTGAGTAATCCTGTTATAGGATAGATTCAGCACTATCAGTTGATACAATCCTGCAAATGCTGCTTGGTGAACTGTATTAATACAATTGTTGCTGATATCCAGAGTTACAAGTTTTGTCAAATTGTAGAAGCTGTTATTATACAGTAGAGTAATCATGTTTTCATTCAGATAAAGCTCAGTGAGGTTAGAAAGCCTTGTAAGAATCTTTCTGTCATTGTGTTTTAAGGTGATTTTATTATTTTTGAGATTTAATTTAGTAACATTTTGCAACAAATCAGGGGGGACGCTAGTGAGGTTCTTTCCAGACTCATCACAAATGACCTGTTGAAAAAAGATAGTATCAACAATTAAAATACAATAGAGATATCACTGGAACGCCTTCAATGGACAACTGCTAATGGGAATAAAAGGATACTTTTTAATGGCAGCCGTTCACAAGAAAAGTTCTACTGGTCTACGTGCTGCTTTGTTAATGTTTTCCATAGCGTTCTTGTTGATCGGTGATACAGGGGAACGAACTGTCCTAGTGCATAGGGATGGTCAGGACACTCAGCGTTTAAATTTTGATAGAGTTGCAAGGCTTATGTGGTTGTCATCCGAAATAGAGCTGGTCTGGCATGCCGTTTTGGAGTTCATAGGGCTGTCTGTTTGGAAATTCTGATGTGAGGGCTGACTTTGTAGAAAAGGATTCCTTTGCCACGTAGTCAAGAAACCACCAAGCAAAGGTGTCACAGACAAAGTGGACTCAAATCTAAGAATCAATTAAAATTACCTTATTCTAAAGTATTATTTTAAAATAGCTATGCTTACTATTGAAAGCATCTTTGGAAAAGGCTTTCAACCATCTCGAGCGCATATTTTTATGATATGTGTAGCGTTTAAATTAATTCTAATTTTTCTGTGTTGAAGCTTAGCATAGCTGTACTCTTTTCAGGTTTGAGAGCGTTTATACCTTGAAACATTTTCCTCTTCTGGAAAAAAAAGTAGATTTCCTTATGCATCATTGCAGCTTACAGTTTGTTGGCAGGGTACTTGCACTAGATTTAAATGAGATTCTGATCACTAGGAAGAGATAGGCTGTGTTGTTTCTCCTTCTAGACAAGTAGCATACGTTCAAATTGTTACTGCTGTGACCAGACTGTATCTAGTCCTCTGTATTAGAAACAGATTAAGTGTCTATTCTATACTGTATATATCCTTTGGGAGTTTTTTTGTCAAATATTTTGAAAAAATAGTATTTGAAATAATATCTTAAAATATCTTGCAGAATATTGTATGGAATACTTTAAAATATCTTAACACACATTTGATCCTGACTTAGGCAAGTGCTGACACAATGTTGCTCAAACTTGAGCAGTCATTGGTCTTGTCCTGTTGTGATTTAGGCCTGTCCCAAAATGGCAGAGAGAGATTTGACCGATATATAAAACCATATCAAACATGTTTTAGTGTTGCTCCACCACTTAATATGATTTCCAGGAGCTAATTCCTATTTCACAGCAAACTTGCATAACTTACACTTAACTTACAGTTTGAGAAGTAACGTTGCAGTCAGCAGTGACTTGATTGAAAAGCAGCATTCCAGCCCAGATTATGAGCCAAGACAGTTTCATGTTCAGAGTCTAGCAAAAAACAAACACTTTTCAATATTGAGATCAGAATCATGGAATCATAGAGTGGCTTGTGTTGGAAGGGACCTCAAGGATCATCAGGTTCCAACCCCCTGACACAGTTGGCAGGGTTGCCAACTGCTAAATCAAGTCCTGGATCAGGTTGCCCCGGGCTCCATCTAACCTGGCCTTGAACACCTCCAGGGATGGGGCATCCACAGCCTCTCTGGGCGGCCTGTGCCAGCACCTCACCACCCGCTCAGTGAAGATATCAGTGTAGCAGTAGTTTAACATATGAATAAATAGTAACTCAGTACTATATGTTTACATGTATGTATAGGACATGTAAAATTAAGAGAAAAAACATGTTATCAGCCATAATGCATTGAGCTTTCCCTGGACTGGGGCAAATCTAAAATCCAGTGGGCAGTATCAGCAGACAGAAAATGGATTGATCTGAAGGTTAATAGACAACAGATTCACAAATGGATAAAAAGGAATAGGCTGATGTATCCTTATTAGTATCCCTGTTAAGGCTATTATGGATACTGGAAGACTACGATAGGAATCAGCTGAAGAAAGTATCCAGGCTTTCATGCCCTCCCTAAATAATTTCTTTTGTTTCCACTGATTGAGGCAGAATGCTGTACTAGATTGATGTGAATCATTCTTATACTGATTCTTATGTGAATTCACAGGTTTTTTTTTGTGAATTTTTAATGATTAGATCTTCTAATCTCTTTATTATCCATAATAAAACATATGACATAAGCAATGTCCTTCTGTTTTATGAAGGCATAGTTGTTGCTAAGGAAGCATGCTTCATTCTTTTGTGCAGATTTGTTCCATATTTTTTGAGAGTCAGGAAGATTTTTTTGATAAATATTCTCTGCAGTGTTCATTTCTCTCAGAAAATGTATAACATATCCATCTTCTCGTTTGAACTGGCCATAATTTGCAGGATCTGCTAAGCAGGAATGTTAAATCTTGTCATTTACAGGTTAAACTGATCCATGTTTATGCAAGCTTCGAAGTAGAATTTTATGCTAAGAATAGATTAGCCCTTTTGTGATGTTTTTAGTCCTTTGCCTGTATGAAGTTTCATGAAGAAAAGGTAATAGACTCAGTGAACCTCAGTATTTCCTTCCTACATTTCAATCTTCTAGATTAAAGAAGGTCAAAAAACAAGGATTGAGATACTTGTTTGAAGTGCTTCTTGCAGAATATTCACTGAATTTTACAAGGTCCGATTTACTTAAGGAAGCTCAGTTGCACAAATAAGGAAGAATACTAAATGTAGGCAGCCAGTCAGATTTAAAAAAGAAGAAATCCATGAATCCTTAAAAAGAGTGCCACAAGGCCTTTGGTAAGTTTGGAGTAGGTGGAGTCATAGGCCAATTGGTCACGTCTGATTGCTTCTGTGTGTTTATGTCTCTGAGGACTGACCTCATTCACCTATCTGAATCACTGTGTAAGCTTTCATAACTTCCCCAAAGGAGGAATGCATTCTACTCTGATCCATTGTGTATTTTTGCTGTTACTGGAAGTTTGCATCAGACACAAAAAAGGCACAGTAAGTGGCAGGGATGAGGGGTACTAGTAACAGCAGTGGTATGTTGCTGTATCAGGAACTGTTGTAGTCAGAGACCGTGGTGGTGTCCTGCATACATTTTGAAGGCAGCTTGTGTATTGCTAGTGGAAAACATGCTGTGGTTTTGAAAACTCCCAGTATCAACTGCGTTTTAGCTGGAACTTAATGGCATACTTGGACTTCAGAGATACCTCTTCAAAGATGTTCAGAAACAGGGCAGACATTAACCATGCAATCTAGAAATACGATTAATAGCATTATCATAGTTTCCAGATTTCAAAAAAAAAGAACATACTGTCGTTAATAGAGCGGGGAAAAAATATTGGGTATTATTTTAGAAGTTGCTCAGTCTGTAAGTTAATAACAATCAAGTTAACAATGAAAATTAATTTAAATGTTCTTCATAAGTTGAAAGAAAGAGTTGACATATTTGAGTAACTGGGATGCCACTAACAGGACAAATCATTTTTCTGTCTAAAAATTCACTGCAGATATGTCCAAGTCAAAACACAGTCCCCATTCTGTAACATCTGTTGAAAAATTAGGGTTTTTCCTATGAAGTTGATTTCCTGCATTTATATGGAGGAACAGTTGTAAGCAACAGACGAACAAGGAAGGATCTATAATTTTAATTACAGTGTAGCTTTTCAGTAAAAGCAGACTTTAAGAATTGCTGCTTAAGGTAATTATTTTGGAAAGAAACTGAGCCTAGTAATATATAGGTAGAACCTTGACATGTCCTTGTTACTTCAACTCCAAAATGTTTAGTTCGGAAGATTTCCTTGGAGGATTGTGTGAGACTTATACCATTCAATAGTAATGTAACTCCTGTTGCTTTTGTTAAATTTGTAAAGAAAATAGCAGATCTGGAGGTGATGAGGTCTGTATAATCAGGTCCTCTGCTTTTTAGAAGAGAATCACACTGTATTCTGGCTTTTTACTGAAGCACAGTTAACAACTTTGTATGTACAAGGTTTGTAGCAATTCCTGAACTGTTAATGTATGTCAAGATACGTTTGTTTCTAGTCTAGCAGAAAAGCTTCAAAAGTAAATCTTAGCCTACATTTTGAGAAAGATGTGACAAATGTCTTACCTTTCTGTTGCTGCTTGGAGCACCATCTACCCACGCAGACTTCTCAGTGCACTGACCAGAAATAGTATCATGTAACAGCACCTTGGGTTTTTTCAACCTTTGTACCTAATGAATAAGCAGGCCAGGTAAAAAAATAAGGAAACTGGAATATCCTTAGCAAAACATTGACTAGGTTGAGTAATCTTGTATAATCATCTTCAGTTTAATTGGTTCTGCGGCCAACAGGAAAGCCTGATGGTAGTATGCTCAAGTGTCAAGTTCCAGATCATATAGGAAGCACTGAGTTAAAATGCCACTGGATATTTACAAGCAAGATGGATTATTGTCAATTAAAGAAAAGATGTAGATGGATAAAAACTTGGACTTTTTTAATGTTACTTGCCAGGAAATGAAGAAATTTTTGAGAGATTTGCATGCTGAGGTAAAGATCTGTGCTTAAATATTTGCTTAAATCTCTGTTAAGTTCTTGTGGTGTAGAAACATCAGCGTCAGAAAAAAACCACCTGTGGAGTGTGTTATATATCACGTTTCTTATTTATAAAGATCACAAGCATTTAAGGACATGGGCTGTAAGTCAGGAAGAAATCCCTAAGAAGAAAAGGAAGATACTTGTTCTGATCTGAAAGCATGTTTATGTGCGTATTTACAAAGACATTATTCTGATACACAAACATTATGTCCAGTAATTTTTCTTCTAATGGTGCTCATTCTGTAAGCTTCATTCTGCCCAGCGCATAGCATGAAACTAGAAAAAGATTTGCCTTCCTCTCATTCTCCGTTCTCAAGTTTGTAGCTGAGTAGAAACCTTTTTACTTCAGCAGCTCTCTTTTGTGTTACTGATGCTTCGATTTTTTTTACTTAATATCTCAGTATGTTTTGTGACTTCCAAGCCTCAACCCTGTTTCAGTTTCCCTAGTAATTTAGTGTTGTGCTACCTTGAATAATGAATCCCTTGGGACAGCCATTGCTGACATTTTTACTGCCTCTTAAAAAAGCACCGAGCTTTAACTTTCTTTCAGAACACAACTACCAGAGACAATGCATAACAGCTAAGTCAGTCGTTTCTGGTCTCATAGAGATACTGATCTAGCCTGGAGTCCACATCATGTTTAAAAATTAGAGACTTCTTGCAGGTGCATGTACTGCTCTGTAATGTGTCTTCTTCTTTTTACATCAGTGGGGTTGGAAAAACAGTAGTAGAAACAGACTACTAAAAGTCACAGAAATGTGCTATTCTTTCAGCACAGAAAAGTTAATTCAAGCCGTGGAAGAAGATATCGAACGTGAAAAAGTTGCAGCAGATGACATAATAAAAGACATGACTGAGGAAAATCAAGTTAAATATATGGAGATGAAGGCTGCAAATGAAAAGGTGTCCCAGGTTGGTTTATTTCTTAGTATTTAACCTAAGGAGTTTCTTAGCCTGGCTCCATTCATTGTAGGTACAATTTAAATATTAAAGTAAGAACTGAATAATACAATAACAAGCTTGCCAGTATATTGTTCAATTGTAAGAGTGCCTGAAAAATAGACAGAAAACAAATATGTTACATTTTAGTATTTCTTAGGAACAAATTGTGTTCATCATTTTCTTTTCAAATTTGGAGACCGACATGCAGATTTTACGTCTTCTGTAGTGTTTAGGAGCTCAACCACATGCGAAAAGCGAGCAAAAGGTAAAAAGCAGTCACAGTGGTTTTTCATTCACTAGAGCAGAACCTTCTCATCCTGTGCACAAAAATAAATCTGACTCATTTTTTGTGCTTCTTGTTCTGTGTCTGGATGTATGACAGCAGTAAACCATGCCTTCTAAAATTTTTACTGTGTCACCAATCTAATGTTAACAAAAGCAGTAAGATCTCTAGGATAGGAATAACCTCACTGAGCTTCAGGCATACAGTCTCAGAAGGCTCCCTTGTGAAGTCTATATGGGGAGTAACATCTTTTAAGGCTAGTGCTTCCCAGATCTCTAGATGAGCTGAATCATTAGTCAGGACCTACCTGTCTCTTCACTATGAAAAAGCTGTGGTGGCTAGTTCAGGTTTTAAAATCTGACATTAAATTCTAAAACAAGAATAAACTCTACTCTCAGTATTGATTTTAAGAAAAAGGCAGCAAAAAGGGCAAACATTTTTTGGTTATTATCCAACAACAAAGAAGAGCTATAAGAGTTAATTTCAGAAAAAACTTTTTCCAGTTAAATGAATATTATGTGTAAGCTTGTTGGAGAAGCTGAGCTTATCCAAAGAAGACGATGTTTCATGGCATCTTCTGGATACTAGACTGCAGAATGAAAAGTAATTTAATCAAGTGGTAATTTTAATCTAAATCTTGGATTTTTTTTCCTCTTTAGGAATTGCTTGCTCAACAGCAGGAACTGGATGCACTAAGCATAAAGGAGGTGTCTCTGAGAGCTGTACGTATGATAAAAAAAAATCCTAAGTGCTAACATTTGCAGAACTCCAGTGTAAAAAATTAATTCCCTCCTCCTTACATTTCCATATGCTGTAGGATTATGCCTTGGAAGTGGATGGCAAAGCTGCCTCTCTATTCTCCACCAATAATTTATAATCAGTTGTGGGTTAACATGTTTCTACTTGATCTCAAATACAAAATTTGGACGGCAATAATGAGGTTTCCTAGCTTCAGTCCTTCAGTTGTCAAATGTTTTGTGTGACTTTTGGCTGATTTGCAATTACCCTCCAAAGATAAATGTGGAATTATCATTCACATTTTTAAGGATTTGTGAAATTCAATTTTTCAACATGATTTCAGAATGTGGGAGAATTATTTTCTTCTTTCATATTGTGCTTCAAGTGACATTTGAGTTTGAAATTTAAAGTAGTACCTGCTAAGATATTTTTTTCTCCCACATAAACAGCTTTTTTCATACACCGTTAAGTTACTAAATGAAAAGTTTCTCACATTAGCTTCCTCACAGATACATAAGGATCTGTAAGCTGAAACTTACAGTCATGCCTGTCTTCCACAAGTATCATTTTTGAATACCTGCAAACATTTTTCAAGTCCTTTGGAATACTCTATATGGTTTGTGTTCCCCTGGAAATTATAAAATAGCAGTAGGTCTACTCAGAATTTTGGCCTGAAGATGAGCTCCTGGAGCAAGAAATGCTGACTGGTATATTCCACTCAAAAAAATGCAATGTTGATTCTAGATGATAGATTATAGAGTACATTCTTTATATACGTCTGTACTATTTGTAACAATCAAGCTTCACTTTCAATATACAGACAATGAGCACTGTTGTTCAATTAGAGCATAATTTCTGCAATGTTCTTTTGCAGTCTGGAAGTTGCTAATAGGTGCTTTGTTTTTCATAACAGGAAATAGCACACTCCCAGGTGAAACTGGAGGCAGTGCAGCTGTATGAAAAGCTCAGTGAGCTTGAAGAACGTCGGAATCAAATGATTGCTGAGGACAAGAACATGGAATCTCCACAGGAGGAAAGGGAGAGATTACTAAAGCAGGCATGAACATAAAATCATATCATTTAGTGGAATCTCTGAGTCAATCAGTATATTAAGGAATGAGAATATTTGAACACACTTGTCTTTGAGTATTGTCATTACTTGCTCTTTAACTAGCATAAACCATGTAATTATATACATGAAGGGGTAAAGAGATGTTTTGGGTTCAGCTAAAACAAATTTGGTACAGTCAACTTTTCACCGTTTGACTTTTTCCAGTTCATTGTTCCTATTGGTATGATGAAAGCTGATCCTATCAAACCATACTATAGCATAACTCCAGACAGTGTCATTTTGAGATGGTGTACAGATGGACTGATCAAAGTTTGTTAGTTTACAAGGAACTTCACTGTATTATATAGCCTCTCATACATGGGTTGTGTTACTGAACATTACTAATGAGTGTATCATATAGTTAAGAGAGTATTCAGAAAGGAAAGGAGCACTTGGAAGAAATCAAGCATAGATTATACCAATTTTATTCAGTGAAGAGCTGTTGTTGAATAATGTGGCAGCAAGCTTTCATGTGCCAAATCTATTCTCTGCTGTAATGAATTAAGAATTAATTTTATAGATTTTTCCTTTCTTCATTTGTAGATTTTACTTCATCTTCCAAAGTTATACTTTTTTACAGGTTAAAGAAGATAATCAAGAAATAGCAAGCATGGAAAGACAGTGAGTAATCCCATTTTTTTGTCGCTACACATTTCATTTAGCCCCGAATGAGAAATAATTGCATCCACCACATTTTCATCACATGCTGCAACCTCTACAGGTGTTAACCTTCCCCAGGAAGGGGACAGTATATATCCTGCCTCAGCTAAATAATTTTTGTAGTGATCGACAGTTTATGTCTGCATAAAACATTTTTTATCATTACAAACGTGCCTTAAGGACAATAAATTCTTAATAGCACTGACATAAACTTCTCTAAGGTTGAAAAACACATTCATCCCTAAAGAGCTATCCACTGTAGACACGTTTTAAGTTTCTGTTACGCTTTCTTAAGACTTTAGAGTTACAAAGTTGTTTACACAGATTTCAATTCTGAAGAGTAGCTGGGCATTACTTCTTGGTTCTTGGATATCAAATCTTTTTGACGGTTTGCCATAAACTCTGGTTGATAATTTCTGTGATTTTGAGCCTTATGGTTTTTTTTTCTTCACGGAAGAGTTGAGATGATACCTTAACTGTCCTAGAAACAATTTAAAATTCTTCTAAGCAGTATTACTGATTTTAATCATTGGTTCATTTTTAATACATTGATAGCTTTTGGTTAATAAGTTATTTAACAGAATTCTTCATAATAAATACTAACAGAGAGTTGTATGTGAGAAGGTACAGAAAAATGTTTCTGAGGTAGCTTTCTTTCTCATTTTGACTGATTATCTCATACAGTGTTTAATTTGGCAATTTCTTAGAAGATTTTAGTGATCACAGAGACGATTTTTACATTTTAAAAGGTAATTTTGTTGTGGTTTGCTGATTACATTGCATCTCTTGCAAAACTGTGTAGCAGCCAGCAGAGGGGCCAGTTGAGTAATAGAAAAGCTACTGATGACTCACAAAAAATGGTTTTAATTAAAAAGAGCAACAGTACTGATACCTAGTGTAGACTAGCCACATTACATATACCTTTTATAATAATAGTAATTCTAATATTATTTTGCTTTTGAGAAACTAGGTTTTGCTGGTTTGATTCTAATACTTTTCTCTATCTTAAAAAAAAAAAGTAATTTACAAAGAAATTTTAACTTTGGATTTCATTATCTGCTTATTAGGCTGGCAGAAGTAAGAAAGAAAACAAACCATTTTAGAAAGGTTATTCAACAACTTGATATGGATTTGGAGAAGCATCAAGGTAGGATCACTTCACAGTGGTGGTAGGTGATGCAGAGCTGCATCTGGAAAATATACCATGTCATGACATACATACTTGAAACTTCTGTGCTCATGCAAATATTCATTGTTCACCATCAGAAGATGGGCTGGTGTCTAGAGCTGCAGACTTCTCTTTTCAGAGAAGCTGAAAAATGAGAAGCTGAGAAAGCAAGAAACGACAGCACGACGATGAGAGCATTCATCAAGTTTGTTTGATTGGTAAAACTACCGAATTAATAGTAGTACAGCTGTCTGGCTTTCTGTCCCATTTTTTTTATCAGTGAATGTGGAATTGAGAATGCTTAAACTAATGCTAATATGCAGAGCAGCCAGAACTCAGCTATTCTTTTATCTGTCTTGTAAACTTCTCATGCTGATGTCAGCAGGAAGAGCTTGGGAGTTGCCTAAAAATGGTGTTAGCTTCGAAGCTTAACTCCAGCAAGCAACTGCTGTAGTATATCAGGCTATGTTAGATCTGGATTTGTACTAGCACTGAAAGTTATAGTTGTGAAAGAAATAGCTTAGACTTTCAACAGCTGTGGAAGATTCTCTTTAAAATGGAAATTCCATAGGAAACCTTCTAATTATAGAGAATTCTGTTTATATAGACATTACAAAAATACGTGCATATATTTTGAAGAACTTTGTGACAAATTATTTAGCTTCTATAGAACTGATAAATTAATGTGTTTGGGAATTTTTTTACTTTATGCATTTTCATTAACAATCATTGTGAATTTTAACAATAAATTTCTTCAAAGTGAATAAGTATTTCAAAAATTGACCGTAAACAAATGTTAGATATGTCTACCATCTTTTGCATTACAAAGTATTTCATAGTTTTCCAGATATTTCATTATTTTTGTAAATAATTTATAAAGAGTGTTTTATTAACATTTCTATTTCCATTTTCTATTTTACAATCCTGCTCTTATTTTTCTTTTTTTTTTCCCTTCTCTTGTGCAACTCTTTTTGATTTTGTTTTTATTTCTTTGGAGAAATGCAGAAGTTTAGAATTGAATTATTTTTAACAATTTATAGTTAGATTCACATATAGTCATTCACTACTAGTCTGTACTTCCTTCACCTTTCTAGAAAAAACAACTTTCTGTTGGAAAACAGGACTTGCTCTCCATCAGCATATTAAGTAACAGTCGGGATATGAGGAATAAAGCTACCTTGTGATCTTACTTGAAAGAATTTATTGAGTAACAGTTTGTCACTACTGTCTGCCTTTCTAAAAACAATAGATGTGCTTAAAAAGTAATGTAGAAAGGGTCATTCAGCTGAAGGCACTGCAACCCATAAATTTCATTCAGGCCTTTATGTGAGGACCAGAAAGGGCTTAGCTTTAATGCTGGCTTCTGAAAAGGGTGATTTTCTCCTAATAAAAGTCCAAATAGCAAGTGAAGATCTCAGCTAGTTGAACTTGGGACAGAGGAATGTTGGTACCACCCCAATGGGGCTGAATGTCTCCAGATCAGGCTCCATCCATAGGATGGTGTTTTAGTGGGCATGGTGCTGATGGGTTGATGGTTGGACTTTCTGATGTTAGAGGTCTTTTCCAACTGTAGTGATTCTATAATACTTTGATTCTCAGTTTGAAGCACATCAGTTGCAACCTGCAAGTAGCTACAGCTTATAAGTGGGTTCTATCAGGTCTACTTCAATGTAATAGATAAGGGATAGTCAAATGTCTTGTATGTCTATGAAAGGGGCAATACATTTCACTGGGAAAGCATTTGCTTTCAGAGTTTGGCTGTCTTAATGTTTGGGACTGCTGCTGACATGTTCATATCTGACCATCTGGCTGTGCTGATGTTGTGCTAGTAATCATATCATGGAATGGCCAGGGTTGAAAAGGACCACAGTGATCATCTAGTCTCAACCCCCCTGCTATGTGCAGGGTCACCAACCACCACACCAGGCTGCCCAGAGCCACATCCAGCCTGGCCTTGAATGCCTCCAGGGATGGGGCAGCCACAACCTCCTTGAGCAACCTGTTCCCACCCTCTGAGTGAAAAACTTCCTCCTAATATCTAACCTAAACCTCCTGTATCTTAGTTTAAAACCATTCCCCCATGTCCTATTGCTATCCACCCTTGTAAACAGCCGTTCCTCCTCCTGTTTATACGCTGTTTATATATAACGTAATGAGTTATATTCTTCTGGTTTTTATCTTTTGTTTTAAACTTTGTTTCAGCAGAAGGATTGTGTGCCTATAGCATATTTATGGAAATGTATAACATGTAACTTGATTGTGTACATGAATGGTGTGTGTGGCAACAAAAAGAATAACTAATGCATTCATAAATTGGTAGCAGAACTAGTAATTCTTTTATGCATTAAGGCAGTTCAGATTCTCTCTTGTCTTCTTTGTCCTTGAAATTCCTGTCCTCCCTCTTTCCCCCAGTCAACTTCTGGCTCAGTATTTAAATTGAATATTAGTAGTATGTTTTACAGAATCACAGAACTGTAGGGGTTGGAAGGGGCCTCTGGAGATCATCCAGTCCAAGCTCCATGCTAAAGTACATTCCTACAGGAGGTTGCCCAGGAGAGTGTCCAGGTGTATCTTGATTATTTCCAGAGAAGGAGACTGCACAACCTCTGTGGGCACCTGTTTCAGTGCTCTGTCACTTTGACAGTAAAGAAATTCATCCTTGTGTTTGTGTGCAACTTGCCTGTTGCCTCTTCCAGTTTTTGCCTGTTGCCCCTTGTCCTGTTGCTGCACACCACTGAAAAGAGCCCGGCCCCATGAAAAGAGCCTTGGCCCCATGAAAAAAGCCTTGACTCCCACATTTTAGATATTTATAAGCAGTGATGAGATCCCCTCTTAGTGTTCTCCAGGCTCAAGAATCCCACACATCTAGTCAGTTGCTAGACTGAAAAGATGGACTGAATTTTGTATTGTATTATATTCATTACTCCTAACAGACTGTGAAGAATGTGCTGGAAAAGGTCTTTTAAACATAACTGTAGAAAAATTTCTGTACATTTTATTCTCCTTTTTCTATTATTGAAATTCACCTTACTTCAGCAAAATCCTGCCACCTTTCTTTTTCAAACCAAGTACTAATCCTGCTCTTATTTATTTAAAATCCTCACTTCTAAAAGGTTTTTAAAATTGCTTGGAGACTGGTTTAATTAAGATAATTATCTTTTTAAATATAAATGTATATATATTTAACCAGTTGATGTGACAATATTAAATGACATTGAATGAATACTCTACTTTTTACACATTATGATTTTCTTTTTAAATTGACATTTTTTCCTACCTAAAGGGATCCATGACTGAGATGATAAAATGTTTGTTCGATGTTACATCTCTTGTAGGTGAGGAAAACTGGAAATATAAGGAGCTGAAGAAGAGAGAAGAAAGCATGGACAGTAGGTTATCTAATATCCATCAGTTAGGCCTAATTAAAATACAGACTTTATGACTTTATTGCGTTGTTAACAATAAATTTAGAGCTGAAGAGAAGTTATCTCCTGGTCTTTGCATAGAAGTTTGTAATCTATCTGGGGACAAGGTAATTGACATCTTAAGGCTTGCAACACATTCACGAATACTCAAAGCATCTTTCAAAGCTTTTCATCAAACATCGAAGGTCTCATAAGAACACATTACAGCTGTCTTGTCAGATTCACTTGCACACTTACAAGAATGACCACAGAAGACTGAGAAGTAGCAAAATGACATGAAACAACAAGAAAGAGATGATGCCAGATGGATAATGGTCTCATGTCCTTATCAGAGTTTGTTGTTCAGTTCAAGCCATTGGAGACAGTAAAGTTACCTGTTTCCCTTAGTTGGTAGCCTATTTTGGTAGCTTCCACGAAAACAAAGACCAGCAAGTGCTAAGCTGGACATTCAAAAAAGTATCAGAAGTGATGGTGATGAAAGTCCTGCCCCCTGGAATGGAAACCCTGACCTTAAACCTTATGGAGACCTCATGTCATTAGTTAAATATGTGTATAGGGAGAAAAAATGGCTGTTTTTCATTGCAACCCCTTGACAGGTTTCAAAGACCGTACCACCTGCTTTTGCAGTAGACTGCTTATTTCAAAGTAGCCTGTCTGAAAATGTACGTCGTATCAATTTAATATAAAGCTTTAAGAGAGAACTACAAGGAATTACGCTGTATCCCTGTAAACAGCAGCCTTCTTTATCATGTTTGTTGATATGTAGATTTTCTTGAAACTTTTGAAGAGGTGAAGAATCAGGAACTGGAGCGAAAGGCCCAAATAGAAGCCAATATTATTGCACTTCTGGAGCACTCAAGTAGGGTAAGTGCATTTCCCTCTTCCTATCAGAAACTAGGCATTTAGAAACATGGAACAGGAGAGTGAATGGATAAAGCAAGATGATGTTTTTAATATTTTTTTCCCAGTAAGTATCTGCATAATAATCTCTTACGATGACCAAACAAGACAAAATATCACATACAGTTGTGGTGAAAATATGTATTTAATTTCTCTTTATTTCTGGCAAAAGACTTTTGAATGTTAGATAATATTTGTAACCAGAAAAAAAAAGTGCTTATGTAAGTACTGTGTGTGCTGTAATGAACAATACTCTATTCATGATAAACACTACAGAATAGAACTACTGCGGTTCTTTGTTTATCTAAAGACTGTAAATCTCAGTTCAAAGATACTTTGTCACCACTAACCAGTAAAACTGGTAATATTCCAGTAGTCTCTCTGATGTATTTAATTATGTCTGGTATACCCTGCTATGTAATATTTAATGTAATACTTTGAAAAATGCTCCCCCTTGGAATCTGTCTTTCGAAACATTTTTCCTGTTAACATTTTTGGTTCCTGTAGATTTTTTTTTGTTACAGAAATCTTTCAGCTGAGTAATGTTTTGATTATATCAACACTTTAATTGTCTCTTGTTTCAGTTTAGTACACTGTAAGGAATATGCTAGGCAGTAACACTTGCTTTAGAAGAGATTGATATGGCAACACAGTTTGTCCTTAAAACTAAAATGATAAACTTTTGTTTAATCTTTATTGATCTAGCAGTACATCTTTTACTGAAAACTGACAATGAAAATTCACTACATTTAAATCGTTCCACTGCTTCAGTCTTTGTAGTAGAAAAGCCAAATAATAGACAGAGGAGGTTTTCAATTGTCCAGTTAACATTTGTAGATTCAAAGATGAAGTGTATTCTTCTTGTTGCTAATGCACAGAATGTGAACCATATGAAACAAATTTCATCTGTTACCAATCAAGAGCTGAAGATTATGCAGGAAGACCTCACTTTCAAATCAACTGAAATGCAGAAGTCACAAAACACTGCTAAGTATCTGATTACAGGTGAGATCAGTAATGGATTTTCAAATTCGTTCCTTTAAAAACCAAAAATGTTACATTAATAATTATAAGATCAGTGATCTATAAGTCTTGTGAAACACTGTGTCAGGTTGATAAACTCACGTGAGTAGCAAGTTATTTATATTTCTCAAAAGTATTTTGCTTATTCTTATCTATAAGTTATCAGCTTGTTTGCTCAAGTCTATGTTAAACAGATATGTTTTAATATACACAAAGTCCCATAAGCTAGAAGTCTGATGTTATTAATATTCACCTTGAAATAATTTTCTTCACAATCTTCAAACATTTTTTAAGTCATCTAACCATGTGTTATTTGTAAATGTAGTTCTTAGTAGCACTTAGACACAGGCTGTGGTTTTCTAACAGGCTCTGTCCCAGCGGAGAATTAACTGACAGCAGTGGTGAATACCTCAAATTCACATCCTCAGGCTTTGATTTTGCTAAGTGAATATTAATTTTTTACTTCATTTTGGAAATACTCAAACACTTAAATTTTAGGAATTTGCAGGACTTGCTTGTAGTTTCAAAAAGCAGACAGTACTTTCCTTTAATATCTGCCTCAGGTATCTATTTAGTTCTTCATTAATACCGTTTAGAGTGGAATTGTTCTCATAATTCTAAGCCTTTGCCAATATCATTATTGGTTCAGCAAGCTGTTCCTTATTTGTTTGGCTGAAAGGAAGGGGCAGGAATGAAGAACCATAAATCTTTTTGTTAGAAGGCTATTTCATGCTGTACTTGGTAGTAATGTTACAACATAGGCTCCTATTTTGAACTGCAAAGCAGATATTTGTAAAGTTGTTACACAGAAAATATTACAGAAATTGATTATTCTGTTGTCCATTTTTACATTTAGCATTCACTTGTCTGCAAATATGCACTTTGTGGCTCTAGCTTAGTTTTAAACACTGATCCAGACATTACAGCTTCTAATATGACTTTGTTCTTTCGTGTGAGCAGCAATTCTTATGCTTTACAATACAAAGAAGCACAAGCAGTGTAGAAGAAATGATTGAAGAACATAGTTCATTCTGTGTGAGGGGAGTGAAGAAAGCTGCAGTATATAATTTTCAGCAGATAATTTAAACAACTTAGAGGTGAAGTTCTGAACGCAAGCAGCCACACATACTATAATAAGCAACTTCAGATTCTGTAAAAAGTACAGTGACTGTTCAGTTTGCATAGCTTCAGTTCTTCCCAGCCCCTGAGTTAGAGCACACTCATCTTCAGGATCATTTTGTTGTTATTAGAACCTGGATTTTCGTGCCATGGCAAAGATATAAAAAGTCCATCAGCAGAGTAATTTAAAAAAAAAAAAAAGGCAAGAAAGGAAACTATGAAGAGTAAACAAAAGTGCTGATGGCATAGTTTCCCAAAAACATTTCCCTGGGTCACCATAGTTTGGTCTCAGAGTTTGCTACTGTGTACACAGCGCCTGCGAGATGCTGCAACTGCGTGGCGTATCAGAAGGAACTGGGCTGCATCCTCTTCCTGTCTCTTCCCTGAGAGAAGTTTCGAGTTTTTTTAAGTTTGGTGTTTTGTTTTGATTTGTTTTCGCTGAGGCTGCTGCTAGATAAGGATAAAATTTACCCTCTCCACTTTCTTCCCTTTTCTCCAAAAACTGTGAGTGGGTAAGAGTAGCCCATTGCTGCGTCACCCTGGATTTGTCAGGACACAGACAGAACAGTCTAAAAGCCCTCTCAGGCATTTTGGCTGTGTGATGTTATCACTGTTAACGTGTGAAATAAATTCCATTAAGTCAAAGTAATTTTAAAGTAATAAAATATTAATATTAGTGCAACTATTTTAAAAGTTAAAGTGTTGTGATTAGGTCTAAGTAAGTATTTAAAATCTAAAGATATTTTGCAGCTGTTTCCCTCTAATTTGAATTCTTCATGTACTTTTATTTTTTGTGGGTTTAATGCTAAAGCTCTGGTTCATAGAGGTTCATAAGCATTTGTTTGTTTATAAACCACCAGTACCATGGAAACAAGAGAAATAGTGTGGTGGTCTGTTCATTTTTGCTTTGGGGTCTGACACTGACCAGTACCAGCCACCACCAAGTACAGGCAGTTACAGAACGTTCTAGAAAGTGTTTTCTTAAGTCCTTTATGCTGGCAGGATGCATAAGCATTGAATCAAAGACAACCAAAGCAGTTCCAACCCTTTATTTTTAGATCCTCCTTTTCGCCAGAATGGGAACTTTTTAGAATTTATATAATTGCCTTTTGCATACAAAGGACCCTTTCAGTTTTACCTTATGGAAGTAGGTTCCTCTGGGTATTTGCATGTTCAGCATAAAAAACGTTGGCTCGCATTGTTGTTTTGTTTTGCTTTTTAATTTATTCATTTAATTTTTTATTGTGAGCAAAAAATTTTGAATCCAATATTTCACTCTAAAGAAATGCATATATGGCATAACTACAGAGGAGGAAAAACGAATACCAAAATCTTGTTTTATTAAGGTTTTGATGAGGTGAGATTTTTCCCAAATAATTCTGCTAAGGAAAACATAACCACAGTTTCTGGAAAGTGAGCTCTTCCTTTTTCACACATGCCTTTCCACTTCCTTCTGCTGTAGAGATCTCTACTGCCTTGTTTAAGTTGGGAGATAAATGTTCCTACTCTTTTCCTAGCAATTCAGCACAAACCTGAATGTGGAGCATGATGCTCAGCCTATGCCAGGAGAAGTTTTTTTGTGCTATCCCCTCCAGCAGCTCACCTTGCCTGATGCTTTAGAATGCAGAAAGGTCTGCATTATTAATATTCTGAGTTAGACACAACTCTGTCATGTAAGACTGCATACCCATGTTTTTAAACTTTCAGAGCTGTAAGGAAAACACAAGAAGGAGAAGGCAGACAGCTGTCCAAAAAAAATCTATGCCTATCTAGTCCTTCTGCACTCCTAACTCCTTCTGTGACCTGCATCCCTATTGTTCCTTTCTATCCAACTGTCAGAAGTAAATGCTGTATATTTTCTTGCACGCTCGGTTTGTAAATAAGCATTGTGACAATGCTTATTTCTGTGGAGATATGGAAGAATTTTCCTCTCCAGAGTCAGTGTTCAAAGAAAAACTGGCAATTTAATCTCATAAAAGGAAGGCTTACCATATACAAACAAAAAAAGCAATATCAGACTAAAAGAAATAATATAAACAGAACTTTAAAATTGCATTATTACAGCCAGCTTTTGGTAAGGTATTCCCACTGCTTTAAAACTTTGAATTGACAGATGCTACAAGCAACTTTAAAATAGAAATGCCACACTGTGATACAGAAAATCACTGTATTTCCATTATTCTTCACTTACGGAATATGATGCAGTAATTTATTAGTCTGGAGTACAGGATGATTGCGAAGATTGAATTTTGTACTTTCATCAACATTTCTATGCATGTCAAAATCATGGAGATGCAGGAGCTTTTTTTACTGCTCACATAAGAAGTCACTAGTGATTGTGTATTTGGTGTTACAGAAAGTCAAAAGCTGCAAATGGACCTGCAGAAGATGGAACTTCTGGAGGGCAAGATGACTGATGAATTGGCTTCGCTTAAAGAGAGAATTGAACAAACCACAGCAGAATTGGAGGTTTATAAAGATTTGCCAGCTCTGAAAGCATCAGGAGAAGAGAAGAAAAAGGTAATAATAGGAGTGAAGCTTGGAATTATACAGAATATGTGGGGATTTTTTGTTTTCAAGCACTTAAAAAACTGGAATTCGGGCTTACTAACTGGGTGCATGTGGCAGGCTATGAGCTGGATACCTTCTGATAACTTCCCTCCCACAGAACTTCCCTTTTATTTTGCTGATTCTTCTGATCTTCTCTGCTGTAACTTATGACTACCTGTAAGCCTGAATTTAGCAATCTAAACAAAGCTTGCACAAAAAAAAGGAAAAAATTATGTTCTCCTCTATTTGCTTGAAAACAAACTCCGTGTAGAGCAGTTTGTATTTCACTGGTGATAAATTTCCTACGGATTCTTAAGATTGGTGTTCATACTTGTCCAGATACAGTACTGTCTAGGCTTACAACTTGTTCATAACTGTTAAATGTTATCATTGTGATAGGGCGTACGTTGTTTACAGGAAAGTAATATAACTTCTTGAGGTGTAGGATCATGTTCTAAAAGGAGAAAAAATTACCATCTGGAAAGTTGAATGAAAATAATTTGTCTCTAGCCCAAAGCAAATGAATTCACCCATTCATCTGTTTGTATTTCTTTTTCAACTAGAGACTGCAGGAGGACAAGGAAAAATTAACAAAGCTTAGCCATGGTTTCAAGAAAATAATGGAAACCTTGAATGCAGAATACGAGACCCTAAAGAGAGAGCTGCAGGAGAATGAGACCCATTCTCAGGTACAGCTCAAGCTACAAATCATCACTTCTGTTGTTTCTGTCCCACTTTCATTTCTTCATACTCGTGAAGCATTGCATGAACTGAATCAGTTTACTCCTTCTCAGGAAGAATTCAAAGTATGCATTGTAAATGCACAGCCAAATTTTATAATTTTAAACAGAAATTAATACTGTGCCAATAAATTTATTGTAAACTTTGGATTTCAGGATTACTAAGCATGAGTCTTTCCAAGCTTAGAAATTGTGAATCCTTTAAGTGCTGTCATCAGTTTTGCTCAGAACTCTCCCCCTCCCACTGTTTGCGAGATTTTGAGAACTCATTTAGGAAGAAAGTAAAAAGAAAGAAAGAAAAAAAATTTCCCATTAGTTAGATCAGATCACTTTCCTTTTTGAAGTTATGCTGATCCGTTTTTTCTTTGCAACCTATACTGGTATTTTACTTTTTCTTTTTGTAGTCCTTGTGCTCCTGGCAGCATGGCTGAGCTTGTAGGGTTTGTTTGGGCTTCCTTAAGCCCAAGTAACTTCAGTGTGTGTATACGTTTCAGAAGTGAATCAAGAAGGAAGCTGTTTTCAAACTTGTGAGCAGCTTTGATTCTTCCATTATAAGCTCTCATTAATTCTTATCATTTTGGCAAAAGAACTTTACTGGCATACAGGTGTGGATGCATAGAAGGGAAATGGATGACCTCAAAATAAAATAATCTGCAGAATGGGATTTGTTTATTTTCTCTCTGTTTCACTGAGTTTTATTGTTCTAGGCTATTGAGTACTTACTAAGTTCTAAGTGAGTAAAAACTTTATGAATCAAACAAGTGAAGACATGAAGGTGACTCCAGTCAAGAAGATGCACATTACACATATAGCATGTGATGACTGTCTTGATGATAAAAATCTCCAAAGTCATATATGAGAGTCTGCAAAACTTCAGAATATCGTGTTTTTCATACCAAAATCAGATTCTAGACACTTGATTGCTTTAGGATACTTTTTGCAGAGTGATGCCAAAAAAAAATATAAAACAGAAATTGTATATTATTTTTTCAGTTCATTAAGCTGCATTTCTGTGCAAAAAGGATTTGTTTCTTTGCTTTTTGTGTCGTACGTGTGAATGTCACAAGGACAAAGGTATAAACTGGAAGCAGCTGATTAGTTGATACGCATCAGGTATTCAGAAGCACAGGTAGCATTTACCTATTTTGAGGGTTTGGGTAATTTTTCAAGCAGTGTTAAGTTCTGACCTTCAAGGAATTGGTTCAGAGGTGCACTGAATATTTCCTTTGGTATGTGTCACAGTATTTTAAACCTAGTCTCTGTTCCTGGCTGTGTTGTAGGCGGGTACATCTCCAAAGGTGCAGTAAAGACTGTTAGTCAGAAATACCATGCAAATAAATGTCTGCCGTGAGTGCTGTGAACCAGTGTGCTAGAAAACCAGTTCTTCACTATGAAATTTGAGTAAGATAGCAATCGTTTCCTATCTTCCAGCTTAAGAATAAGCTTTTAAGTAAGATGTAGCAATAGTTTCCTCAATTCTTGCTGTAGTTTCCACTGAAGTAGAAGTTTAGTCTCAGAATGATTTTTGGTTCTTGTATTTAGAAATAACGTCTGCATATCTTGAAATGCAGAATCTTGAACAGTAGCATCAGAAAAACAAATATTATAAAATCGTATTGTAAGGAAGCGGCCATTGATATAATGTCCACATTAGTTTCCTGTTGATGCTGAATGTATTGAAGAAGTGCCAGCAGTTAACCCACACTCCTACAATCTTCTCCCTGCAGCTCCGTTCTTATCACAGCTTCTGGCATCAGACAGGAAACTTAACTATGGAAGAAAGGAAGTTTCTTCCCTGTAGCTCAAAGTCCAAGACAGTGTCAGGAAATATTGTATCTTTGGTGATTTTAGATCTTACTGATTTTAAGAAGAGATCATTTTAATGATACAAAGTATGAGAATTAACATCTCTCTGTAGCGTTCATCTTTTATCCTCAGACTTACATTTACCTGTATAACTACAGTCTCGAATTCTCAGTCTGTTTTTTTTTTCCCAGGTACTATTGAAGTTATATGCGATGTTTCCACATAAATAGCAAAAAATAAATATATGAGGTGCTTAATTATATACAGATTAATCATTGGCAGCTTAAAAATCATTTTGCCATTGGGTTTGTTTGGTTTGGTTTTCTTTTTTTGTGAAGTAACCTTGATTTCATCAGGTGATGGACTGCAAAGTACTGACGCATTTTTGACTGGTTCTTTGTACAAGGTAGATGTGTAATTATTTTCATTTTTGGCTCTTTTTTTGTTTTCAGCTTATGAACTTGGAGAGGAAGTGGCAGCACCTAGAACAAAATAACTTTATGATGAAGGAATGTATCCTTTTATTTAAGAAATGCAGTGAAATTCTCACACTGGAGTAATTGAGGAAGAAGTCTGTTTCCTCCAGCAAAATAAGACAGGACGGAATGGGGAGCAGGAGACAGAGAAGGGCGGGAAAGGCTGTGCTTTGCAAATATCTGGTTATATGGCAGCTATTATATATAGCAAAACTCGTGTGTGTTGCCTGAAACTTTAATGCATCCTAAATTTCCAGATTCATCTTGCAGCCTCGCCTTTTTCCTGTGGGGTCAGTTTTGCCATCAGGTTTCTTACAAAGATCATTTTTATATCTGTGCGGTCTGAATTCATCCATCAAGCATGTTGTTGTTTTAAAATTTACGTGGCATGGTAAATGATAAAGAGGAAACAACAGATTTCACGCATTTAAAATATTTCTTATATAAAAGAGGAAATGTGCAGCAGGGGGGAAAAATAAGATAAAAGTGATACGATATGACAAGGAGATGCCTCAGCTGCAATATGGGCTCAGGTGGGAGAGCTATAGTGGTCCTCCATCATTGCATGGTGCTAATTGGAGGTACATTCCACTGTCCCTGACTAAACCTTCTCCATCCAAGAGCTTCCAAAACACCAGTAAATTCTTATTTGCTGTAAGTGCCTTTCACAAATAGCTTTTTAAACTAGCAAAAGCAGGAAAGTTGTTTTATTTAGAGTTGATAGTTCTTATCTTGCGCTGTTTTCCATGGTTATGGTAGAGATCTGAGTAGGGCATGGTTGCACTTTATATTCACTGTAGTAAATTCCCTTTTTAAAAATTACTTAGGAAATAAAAAATCAAAAATCTCAAAGATGTCTATAATCACTGTTACATGTTTATAGTAAAAATGTGACGGCAGCTATGGACTGTCCAGCACTGTGCTTTAGGAAATGGATATTGCTACACACCAGAGAAAATATCAAAAAAATGTATTTCAGACAGTTGTACAGTAGTGTACCCATCAGGACACCACCACCAACAGCAACAGCAACAACAAGAAAGCAATTTAGGATCTGTACACAGTCTTGTTTTTTCTTATATCTGATATCCCATTTCTTATATCTGATGAGTGCTCTAATTCTTAGAGAAAGACTTAGTTCTTGGACAAAAATGTATTTTATTCTCTCTATATAGTGAATTTATTATATATCTATATATTTTGTATTTTAAATTCTTTAAGAATATTATATGGAAAAAATGAATTTGTTTAGTTATAGTCCTTGAAGGCTAGTAGAATGACTTAATTTGAGTGAAAAAATAAATTCCTTTTGAAAAACAGCTGATAACAGGTGGTTTAGATTAGCTTAGGCTGTTCTTTGTACTCACAATGAAGACCAAATGCTAATGGCTTTGGCTTTTCAGGTTCCTGCCAGAAGATTAGCTACCTTATGATTACAGGTATCTTTGACCTCTGGGCATCCTGCTGCTCTTTGAGATAGGAGTAGGTGAATGTATACAGACCTTTCCTAGGCTCATAGAATAAGAATCTGTTTTCTAGTGATGTGAAGCTTTCTGATGAGCTGCAGCTCACCTCTGCATGGCTGTGGTCACTCCTTGGCAGGTCATGCAACTCAGCAGAAGAGTCTGCTGATATTAGCAAAATAGAATTGCAGCCCTTTTCCCCTGTGGAGGAAGCTATGCAGGAATATTTTATTAAGGCAAAAAACGTTGATCCTATTATGTTCTAAAAAGAAGAAAAGCTTTAAAAGAAACCAAGAGGAAAAAAATTGTGCAGGATATTAAAAGCTCTTCCTAATATGCTGTAATGTATTACCTACCTTTGCAAGCACAGATGCTTACACAGAGTTTGCACATCTGCTTTGGCTACTGTTTTCTTGGACAGGGGTTTTTCTGGCTACAGATCTGAAGTGCCAAAACATATGGTTTTAAATAGCCAAGTGCCTTGGAATGGTTTTGTTTGCAGCATAACAATGGGCAGAGTCTTCCACGTGGAACCTATTGCCTATACATATGAAAACAAAATTGACTGGGTATATAATCTCTTTTTTTATCATGTTTGGCATGAGATGGCAGCTAGTAGATCAGTGCAAATCTTTTACATCCAGTTAAGAGTTTTTTTCCATTATTTGCACCTCTTGATAGTTTTTGCAGAAGGAAACTTACTGTATTATGTTTCCCTTATGATCTCTAATTATGCTAATATTTATACTGGCAGCTTGTTTCCTTAATTCTTTTAATCAGTCATAGCAACAAAAAGTCAGGAGAGTGACTACCAGCCAGTAAGGAAGAACGTGAGAAAGCTGGTCACAGAATACAACAAAGCACTCATAGAAGCTTTACAGAACACCAAGAGCTGAACCCCAGCACTTCCTTCCTGACCCAATGGACCAACAATGAGTGATGTGCATAGGCAGCACAAAAAGATGGACTTCTGAGCTCATTAGTTCACCACTGCTGTGTTACACGTTCTTAAAAAATATTTTTCCAAGCTTATAGAAGTCTTAGGTTTTAATAGTTCTCTTTTTGCAACATTTGAAAATATTCAGAAATAAGCTTCCAGATTTTAGAAACATACAGAACTAAAAAGGAAACACTGCATAATAACTGTGAAGTCACCATAATATTTCACCGAGGCCTGTTGCTGGATTGTATCTCAGATGTGGAGCCCCAGTCTGCTTTACACAATGGATGTGTAACTGTCTTTTATATCAGCATACCTTCCCTATTTATATAGCAGTTGATAACAAGTGAAGGAAGCATCTAAGGACAGCAAGCATCCTCTTAAGTCAGAACTGTTTCATGTTTTAAAGACGTAAAATAAAAGCAAATGTTCTTTAAGGATCTGTCTGCAATTTTTCACTTCCCAGTCAAGAACTGATTAACTACTAAGGCATGTCCTTATTATATCCTTAACATAAGAACATAACTGTGGTAAAATGCAGCAAAACGCAGCTAGCGTTAACCCTGTGCAGAGCTCTTTGATCTTGCGGTATTCACCAGTGAAGGAAGTATTTTCTGCGTAGTTTTTTCTTCTGCAGGTTTCAAGCTGTAGTGCCATATGTAAATTCAGTTTCCAGAAAAACGCATTTAATAGAGGCTTAACATACCTGTAGTGTAATTATAAACTACTGATAATTTCATCTACTTTGCACATTGTAAAATAGTGCCGAGCAAAGAAAAAAAGGTGGGGTTGAGTATTAGGTGTGAATCCCAAACTGACAGTAATCTTAAAAAATAGTTCAAACCAAAAGAGGGGGGCCTGTATTACTACTGCCTTAGGAGGGTTCTCCTGAAAGAGAAGTTACACTGTGCTTCACTTCATAAACCTGGAGCAGACAGTGTTCTGTTCAAATAGAAGTTGTGGTTTTTTGTCTGTCTTCAAATCTGTGATTGTCATTTTGAGTATGTGGGAGAAGTATGTAAAACAAACGTGCTGATGATTCTTGCAGAGAACACTGTGCTTCCAAATTCAGCTCAATAAATGCTCTCCAAATTTATGTCTCCACAGTATTTAGGTATAATGGAACAGGATTTCTATAAACTAAGGGATGTTATCTAGGGGAAATTCCCACTAATGTCTCTTCCTTCCTGTCAAAGTTTCAGCTATTCCAGAGAGAGCCCATTATTTGCTGAGATAAAGTTGAAGTCTAATATTCTCACCAGTCAAACCAGTGAGATCGTCTCCTGAATTCCACTCGTGCTACAATAACACGTTTTAATGAACAATGGAAAGAAGCAGCACGCTGAATAAACAGGCTGCTTTAAATTCCCTTTCACTCAGGGCAGGGAATGGTTTTAGTCCTTGGCAGCAATTCTGTAGGGTAGTGGGGTAAAGTTTATAGGTTTTTGTTGTGTTTCCCAGGAGATGCGTGTCATAAAAATGTGCTCTCTAGCACGCTGATTTGTTTCTTGTTCTGTTGGAAGTCTCCAGATTGCCTGTTTCTGTCTGGGAATCTTCTTGATCATTCCTCCTTTTAACAAATCACTGTTATGGTTTTAGTCATACTCCTTATAATATCCTTGGCTGAAAAAGCTGTACAGATTTGGATTGAATGAGCCACAAAGGGAGCGTTTTATCTCCTGGTGGGAGATTAAATGTACTCATTAAGAAATCATTCCCAGTTGTGACCTGAGATAACTGTATCCATATCTAGTTTGTCTCTAATGTCTCACTTAACCTTGTGTTTTTTGCAGTCAAGTTTAAATACGAAACACACAGCATTTTTTCTCCAGAGCTCCTTGTATATCAAGTCTTGTAATTCAATAGCACGGCTCCTGCTATACAACTATCTGTTATCTATCTTATGCTATGCCTTCACAGTGAGACGATGTGGATTAAGTAGCAGCATGTATGCGGTGGAGAAATGTAAAAACTGCTCTGCTCATTTGTCTTACAAGGTCTGAGTAAAGGGAAGGATCACCTTCCTCAGCCCACTGAAGACAACGGTATTCCTAATGCAACCAAGGATTCTGATGGCTTTTTTTTGCTGTGAGGGCACACTACTGTCTCCTGGTCAGCTTCTTGTCCTCCAGGACCCCAGCAAAGCTGCTTTCCAGCCACTCAGCTCACAGCCGGCACTGGTGCCTCAGCTGCTCTTCCTCAGGTACAGAAACGGGCATTTACTCTTCTAGAACTTCTTCATGTTCCTCTCCACCCATTTCTCCAGCCTATCAAGGTGTCTCTGCCCAGAAGCACGCAAGCCTATCAGCCATTACTCCCATATTTGTATCATCTACAAACTTACCGAGGGTACACTCTGTCCCATCATAGAGGACACTGGAGAAAAAGTTAGATGGTATTGGCACCATTGTGCACCCCAGGAGCCTCCCTCAATCACCATGAAATAACTGTCATCTACCAGCTCCTCCGGGACTTGCAGGTGCCTCCAGCAGGCCCCAATGATTCATGTACTACCAGTTTCCTTAAAATGTTTCCTAACTTGCTCCTCCTCCAGGGAAATGCCACTTGGATGCTAGGAAACTAGGAATGATAGTCTTTCATGCCAAATCCCACTTTGGTGGCAAACTGCATGGAAATAGCCATTTCAAACTTAACAACATCTTGCAACTCTCCTTTCGAAGCTCTCTTCTTATGTCCTCCTTACACGGTTCTGCTAAGTACCTGCTATGAATGAGCTCCTCAGAAACATACTCACCTCGTACTGATACGGCATCCGGGTGGGATGAATATGGCAATTGTCTGGAATGAGAAAAAGGGATCCTGAAAGAAATGATAAGACAAAAGTTGGCATGATGAATACATCCACAGTATATTCCAGCTGAACACTACAGACAGTAGTAGATGGCAACTCCAGCCAGAGCAGTGTTACAAAGTGCAGGTTAACCAGTTTGAAGGGGATCTGAATGATTTCCAAAACAAATAGTTCTCATATTTTCTTCTCCATTAAGGAGGAAGGACGCCATTCAGCATTTCATAACTGCATAGATGATCAGAATTCAAATCCCAGCTTTGATCAATCATTTGTTGGGATTGGCAGATATTTGGAGCAGAGAAAGAAAGTTCTTGCCCTTACTTGCAGCCTGCTCGGCTGGTTTTCATTTCAGGAAGGAGCAGTAACCAGACAATATGCCAAATGTGCGAAATGGAGGAAGCCTCCCACATTTTTAAAAAATGAGCCAGAAATGTAAAATGACCTGCTCAGTTTCCTCTTGTGAAATGAATTCCTTGAAAGCTACTCTCATTAAAAGTGACTGATCTTGATTCACTGACCACTAGCATCTTTGGATCAGGCTCAAGTTTTCTGCTCAGCAGCAAAGAGCAAGTAAGGTGTAACACGTCTGTCTTGGACACAAAACATGAGTCTGCCATAGAAACTACTTGTGGCGGGGCAAGTGGGACTCAGCACATCTGAAAACCAGAAAGAGAGAGAGAAAAAGACGTGGTGGTAGTAGGAAGCATTAAACAGTACAGCATTCACTCCAATAACCATATGTAATAGATAAGATTCCAGATTAAAGCCTTCACTCTTTCAGTTCATTATTTTTCTGCTAAATAAAATGAAGAGAGGATGTTTAATGTTTTGTGCTCAGATTTGCTGTATTTAATCATTTTCAGAATTACTGACATTAGCATGAAGTACTGAAGTCCTTTTTCTGTACAGAAGTCTAGATTTTAAGTTCTTAAGAAGAGACGTGTATTTCTCTCACAATACTTTATTTCAAGAATGGCTGAAATTATATCATTCACACACTCAAAAACAGTACCGTTTAGAAATCATCTCACGGGAGGAAAGACTGAATTTAAAGCTGGAGTTTTCCAGAGAAGTAACTGTTGCACTGCAGCTCACCAACATGGCTCTCATCTTTATCAATACAAGATGTTAGCCAGTTCTAGGGGCATGCAAATTTGGAAGCAGAGAGAGAGAGAGCCAGTTTCTCACTAAGTTAAGTTGCACTTGCTGAAGGCTGGTGACCTGTACTGTATTTTTTGAATGAAAAAGGGAGATTTAATATTTTGGGAAAAATGTTTGGCAGCATAATGAATGAGCCTAAGCAGACATTCACATCTTGGGTGGAATCAGTGTAAAGTTCAGTAATGCAGTCACTCAAAGTTTTCTTGAGAATCACATGAAGAGTGTGAGATGATTTCAGTGGGAAATAATGGATCCCTTTCATCCTTCAAACTGTATCGTAGAAAAATTAAGAGGAGAAACAGCAATAAAGAACAAAGGCGAAAACAATGGTGTTGAAAAGCACTGACATCACGGGTACAATTTTCTCCTTTTCACACACGCAATGGCATATAACTAGCTTAGTTGCTTCTTATTTGTGCTGGTTCTTCACTTCTCATAGTTCTGTTCTCCAAGAAGTCCTTAAAATAGTGTCGGTCCATTTCATCAGCAAAGAATTAAGAAACAAGGATTATTTTCTCTTCTGCCCACAACTGGTCACAATAAAACCTACACAGAGCCCATTTCAGCAAAATACAGGAGGCTCACAAAGCATCCAGAATACAGGCATCTGGCCTTAGTCAAGCTGCTTGATGTCTTTCACAATGTGCTGATAGTGCGGCTTTAAAGGACTGCTGTGTTCTTCCATCACTTGAACCTTCCCCTCAAGAGAAACCTGAGGTTTCCACAGATCCACTGTAGAAAATGCCCTTTCATTTCACTCACAAGGAAGTCACAAAAGCAAAATATCCCTTTGACTAAGGTATGTTCTGTATACAGCGAAGGACTTTTGACAAGAAAAAAAAATGTTGAGCAAAAAAACCATCCTAACTATGTAAATAAACTTGAGAAACAGGAGAAAAAAAGCATGAAGTCAAGGCACTTCCTCAGCCCAGGCTCCCCAGGAAAGAGGAAGAACTGCCAAAAAAATATCCAGACTGTTACTTTTCCTTCCCACCTTAAAGTTTCCCACAATCACCACTACAATATGACCAGTTCCTCTACACTTTCTATACTGGTATTACTCATCTTTTAACTACACACTGCAGAAACTTGCACCTCCCTCCAGTTTCCACGCTGTATGAAGACAGACCCCTCGGGACCACAGCACAGTGCCCAGGCCTGACTGGCCTGTCCCGCTGGCTGCAGCATCCCCCGGCCAGGTGGGCCAGGACAAGGCCAGGACAAGGCAGCAATGGCTGCGGTTAGCCCCAGTGGCGTGGGATGTTCCATGGAGCATAACAGGGTGTGTTTAAGAAAAGAAGCCCAAGCTCTGTAATTTGTGATCCTTCTGCTTCACATTAGCTGAGTCCCATGAGTAAGAATTCCTGAAGGTGCTTTACTGTCTCTTACTGTCACATATTAACATCAAGTCAAGGACAAAGCAATGGCTTGCTTCCAAAAAAGCATAATGCAGCCAGACACTCCAAGAGGATATGTGCTTTCTGCTAACACATCTACCTGATTAAAGAAGTGCAGAGTGGCATTGTTTCTTTTTCCTCTCCGCATATCTCCATGCGCTGCAGCATGTATGAATGGGTTGTCCTTGAGACAAGCGTGCTGCTTATCTAAAGAGGAAAGCCTGGTGTCAGGAGTTCACAGCACTTGACATATCATAAAATTAGCCTTCAGCAAACAGAGTTATGAAAACCAATGTTTAATGTTAGGGTTATATTTACATGTTCAAAGACAGTTTGTTTTCCTGCTTTAATTATTTAAAAACTCTTGCACACTATGTTGATGGGTATTCAGTTCGTTGTGTGCAAACCAACAGCTAACCACCAACAAAACCAACATCCCCAAGGAAACACTTCAGAAACTACATGGGGCAGGAAGCCATTCTGAGTCTCTCCAGGCACCTTTAGAAAAGGAGAAGGGTGTAGTTTATGGGGTGCTAACACTGCTACAAGACACAGTGAGGACATGCCTATGGCCTCACTATATTGACCCATCCAGAAGTTAACAGCCTCAATTGGCTCAATGTGCAAGGAAACCTGGAGTAAGTCAGTATTATATTTTAGACTTACTGATACTTTCAGCCCAGTTTCTTTTGCTGATGATCTGGTGTTGACAAAAGGCTATTTCTAGTTCTACTCTTTAACTGTGACTGTAGGCTGAGATTTATGATCCTCATGTTTGTAGATCCATCAGCTTCAGCTGAGGACTAGATAGTACAAGATGGACAAGCACTGGGGATCCTGCTGTCATGTCAGTGCTGCCTGCTGAGGAGGACAGACAATCCTACCACTTCTTTGTCTTTCAGTAATCAGAAGGATGAACAGACTGTAGAATTTATAGAGCACACGATAGAAAACATGTATGGCTACTTTCAAGAACCCTCAGTGTCTAATTATCTGAAGTGTATCAAACTATGGAAGGGAGGCTGGCAGATACATATGAGTAAATCAAGATAGAACAGTGAAATCCTTTAAACTCTGCAGTCTGGCAATAGCTTGTCATCTGATTAATTTTAACTTCAGTGGGAGCAATAATCAAACTGTGACATTTAAATGTCTTCCAAACAGAAACAAATCTAAGATTAAACTCTTACTCTACATTATGTAATTGTTTGCTGAATCTTTTCTATAATGTATAAATATGTGTATATATATGAATAGATGGTATGCTACATTTCTTCAAAAATGGAATGATGGAATGAACCAAAACAAACAAACACATGAACCAGCTGAAGCTGATATCCCAGTCAAATTCTGACTCGGATAACTAGATGTCTCCTCTTTTCTAGCTTCAGCAAGACTCTGCAGTCTTCTTGTATATGCGGAGCACTGCATGCCTGGGCTGGTTGCTCTTATCCTAGAGCTAGACACATTGCTACAGGATATTAAATGACCAGCAGGCTCAAGATAATTATTTTTTAAAAAGTGGATTTCCACGGTAGCTGATCCAGCTATTTAAAAATCAATGTCAGCAACAGCCCACAAGCATTGTCTTCCACTTATGTTCACTACGAAGGAAGACAGACAGACAGACAGACAGACAGAAAGAAGGAAATAAAGAAAGAGAGAAAGGAAACCTACTAAATTCAGAATGACAGCCTGGAGATGTACACATGTACAGTCTTGACTAATGTCGGTTGACCCCTCATCTCTCAGCAATTAAAGAAAAAAAAAAACTGAGGAAAGGCCAAATTAGAAGGTTAAATGAGCAACAGAGCAGAGATACCCACCAGATGGGAACTGTGATAATACTCAGTGCCCGGCAGTACAAAAAGCATTCTGCCACAGGAGGGACCTACACCAGAAGGTTTATATCAGCTAACCTGCAACTGGGGTTTGAATAATCACCTCCTCTTTGTCCCTAATAGAGGAAGAAAATGTTCTCAAAAATCGAGCGTGGACAAAATATCCATGAGTACAGAGGAACCAGACATAGGAAACATCTTGTGTTCTGTCTCCTTAAAACTTTTGAATGGATTTTTAGTAGTGTGCAGGCTTCATTCTGTTTTTGCACCCAATCTGAGTTCCTACATGGATTGGTTTGTGTTTTATTTTTGGTTGGGTGTGAGGAACAACTTTGGTTTAATGCCTTGAATCTTCTGTGGGTGCTACCCTGCTGTCCAGGAGGCACTCGATCTTCATTGCCAAGAACTTTGTAAAATCTGCAGCAACTGCAGAGCATAATATATTCTTAAGGAAAATAAATCAAGGTGGGATGAACCCACACTCCATTTCCAAAATGATGCTGAACTTTTTTTTTCCATACTTGTATAAGAGTCATTCTGGGTGTTAGCATCTTGGCAGAGCTACAGGGCTTTCAAATGCTACATTGTCATGGGTTATATTTAGTCAGCTGGTGAATATGATTGCCCTTTATTTGAAATTAAGTTAATTTATCTGAGTGCTGCCTTTCCATGTATTTCATTAATTCTACTCAGCTTTTGTGGTTTTATTTTGTATTTTTCCTCACGTTTACTTCTGAGTTTTGAGGCCCCCCCCGAGTGAAGTGGCATCTGCTGAAGTCATAAAAATTCTAGTTGTGATTTATTACTGTGACAAGTTTTCGGTCTGTTTCCAATAGTGAGATGCAGAGAAAAACAGTTTCCAATGAAGCACACCAAGTAAAGGAGTAGTTGGCTGGACTGTGGCTGGCATTGGTCTGTGCTGGATTCGACTGGTTGCTTCATTAGTGTTTGCTTCATGCTTTTATTGCTGAGTGTTGGGATGCTACCCGCCTGCCGGGGGATGCCATCACTGTTCCTGTTTTGCTGGCTGCGACCAGCTGCTGTCCTCTGCTCCTGCAGCAGCTCCTGATAACTGTTTTGATGTATTGCTGGATGGACGGGGCTTGCACTGCCCTGTAGTCCCGCTGATATAAAAAATGCCTTTAAGATCCTGCCTTTCCCATCCTAATCTACAAAGGAAACAGGAAAAAGGAACTTAAACTCCCTGTACTCAGACAGCAATGAGACTGTTCCAGCCTGCTCCATTGCTGCAGTTTCTTGCCCGTGTCTTGTAAACACGCTGCAGCCCAGCATGCCAGAGGGGAACCACTGGTAAAATTTTGACCAGGGGAAGGATACTCCATGAGCTGCTGTAAGAACTGGATGGATATATTTTGGAAAGCATGGACCCTTTGGCACCTCTGGTTCTCTATGGATTCAGCCTGATTATTTCAGGTAAGCTTTTGCTTTAATATCTACAGCTGACCTGTCACGCCCTTCTTGCTTCCCAAGCAGTGGGTGGGCAAAACACACAACTCCCCACTCCTCATCCTGGGAATCACTTTACTGATTAATTACCCATGTTTGCTCCAGTGTGATCGCTTATCTCTGTGAGGTGTTCCCACAAGGGGAACACCACAAGGCAAGGGGAGGAGGGCTGGAAGCAAGGTATCAGGGAGTGTGCTCTGTATTCACAATCTGCTGCTGCCTCTTCCTAAACACTGAAGTCACTTGTTGACACACACACACACACACTGCAAACTAGATGTTGACTCTTTCTGTGGCTTACTTTGTGAGCTGGCTGTGCAGCAGGAAATATTGGCACTTCCAGGTATTCCAGTGTTAGATTTTAGACAAGCTTTCGGTCAAGATTCTGCAGCTGGAACCTAGATGGAAGTCCGTGGATGAAAAGGCTGGAAATGCCCATGTTGTGTAAGATCAATTAATAGCACTTTAAGTACAACTGAAGAATGATTCAGTGTTATCAGCAAACATGATTAGTTATCAAATCAGCAGCTCATCACAAGAGACATATGCAGAAAGGTATACAGTAAAATTATACTAATGCAAATCTTGCTTGTAGAACCTGGAACACTAATGTTAGAGATATGTTTCTGAAGCCATCAAAGGCAGAGTCCTGAGGAAGCCTGCCCCTTCCTGAGCTGCTCCCAGTTGCTAACTTTTAAGCCTTACTATCTCCACCCATATTTTGATACTCTAGAGAGTTTCTTCAAGGAAATCTGCGAGGGAAAATCTGTAAAACAGAAATACAATAGCTCTGAGCTCACTCCTTAAGATGTAAAGATATACACAAGTCCTTCGAGTCCATCTCCGAGTAAAAAAGTAAGAAGATGCTGCAAAACAGCATATTGAGCTGCAATGAAAATCAGAAAGTAGAATGAAAAGGCACAAGTCCTCATTGTAGTGTAACTCACTTTATAGTTTCAAGCTTTCACAACTAGCAGCATGTTACTAGCTAAGTGACATTATGAACTAGTTTGTTTGAGATGTCTCTGAATTTTTAATTACTTTGGCACCGAGAATAGGCAAGAGATTAATACAGGCAAAAAATAATAATAAATGTTTAAAATCTGTTGAATGCGTGTTTGTGAGTATTTTTATTTAGCCATTGCTGCAGTAGGCTGTGTATTGTTTGCCAATTCCTATTCTCTGGCTGAAGTTTCCTAACTGCTTAGCCGCATACTGATCCAAGCACAGCCACAGCCTGTCACTCAGGAGGTACTGGTGCTGCTGCCATTATGGACGGAGAAGGAAAGAAAGGCCAGTTCACCCAGCTCTTTCCCTTTTCCCTCCTTGCTATAGAGAGCAAGTAATTTTCATGAAGTCACGAGCATGGGAGAAGCAAAAATTTGGCTCTTCAGATTAGCAGCACAGACGGGTAGTGCAGACCACAGGGCATGACGAGCCGCCCGGTGCAGCCTTTTCCACAGGGGCTCGCCGGTTAGGTGTGTATCACAGTCACACCCATCTCGATAGATCTGTCAGCTTTCCCGCTTTTGTTTGAGAATGATATCATGTTTCCTGGGGCGAGCGCGGGACGACAATGTGAGCCCGCTTTCCTCCAGATACCACAGGCGGAGCTCAGGAAGGCGGGCAGACGCTCCCTAGGAGCAGAGGCGCTGTGGCCTTCTCCCACCAGTGTGGGCTGCCCTGGGCCTGCCTTTGTGAGGCTCCAGCTGCAAGGAATGGCCTTTTATTTATCTCCTAACTTTAAGAGCGTTACCCCATTAGCAGACAGAGCTGAAGACTTGATTTAGATGGTGATATTCAGTACCTGCTTCCCAGTGCTGAAGCACAGCTTCTGCTGAGTGCACATCACACAGGTGTTCGCCTATTCCACAGCACACTTTCCTATAGCAGGCCCACCTATTCCACAACAAGGAACAAATGTCACAGTTTGTCTCTTGCTTGCTGACCACATCCTCAGATGGTCTGGATGTTTGCTTCTCACAGCATGCTAGCTGTCAAAAGCAGAGGTGTGTGAGTGCTGCTTTAGCAAGATGGCTTCCGCTGGTATGAGATTTGTAGAAATCAGCAATGGTCAGAATGAGTTTCAAGCACGTTTCATTATTGCTGGCTTGTCAAACCTCTCTGTTCTCAAAGATAGAAAGACTCTTCAGTGCTACAGCTCTACACTACCAATAATGTTAAATCCAGAAGGCTGCTAAAAATACTGGATTTCTTATTTTGGGGGGTGGTTTCAGGGTCCATATATGGTAAAGACTAACAAGGTTACATTAGTATTTTAAGAAAGGATAGCAGTGAAACTAACAGTGCAGTTGAATTTGATGCGAACAATGTATAATCCCTATAGGTGGCTGAGCTTTCTTTGGGATTAGTAGATATTATTGTGAAAATTATAATTATAAATGTCATCATTATTATATGACTTATTTACATGTTTAGAAAGTAAAGCAGCTTTTAACATACACTACCAAATTCACACAAGCACATTTATGATGGTGTATGCTCTTCAGAACTACGAAGAGATGATAATTTCTGGTTGCAGAATAGAAAGTCCTAACAATTCTGTTTCAAGATTTGTTTCTTCTTTGTGAAGCTTGACTTAACGTATAGAAAACCTACATTTTCTCCTGTGCACCTTATTGTACTCTTTCTCCAAATGCCTGCAAATATGTTCCTGATCACAGAATCACAGAATGGCCCAGGCTGGAAGGGACCTCAAGGATCATGAATCTCCAAACCCCCTGCCACAGTCAGGGCCACCAACCTCCACATTTAATATTAGACCAGGCTGCCCAGGGCCCCATCCAACCTGGCCTTGAACACCTCCAGGGACAGGGCATTCACAACCTCTCTGGCCAGCCTGTTCCAGCACCTCACTGCTCTCATAATAAAGAATTTCCTATAGTTAAAGGAAGGGTCAGGTTTGTGTGAGTATCTTTGGACATGCTGCTGTCAGAATGAAAAAGCACCTGAACTTTGACCACAGACTCACAGTGCTGTCTTTCTGAGCCTCTGACAGTTTAATGGACACAAACCATGTCTGAAATTTTTATCTCAGGAATTTCAGAATTACTCTGAGTAGACATTAGATTGATGCAGGATATTTCAGTCACCAAAATGATCAAACACTTTCCAATGTGAATTGCAGGAGAAAGTGAAGAAGGGTTCTCACTCCTTAAATGTATTTGATATGTAAAATCCAGGAACTGCACCTGCCTGCCACTTATATCATTTATGCAGAGGATCCTGTTAACTTTTTCAGGAGCCTAAAGTTTAGACAGAATTTAGACTCTTGCTGAGATAGAGCCGTCACTGACTCCAGAAACAATAGTTCTGTCACATTTATTACTAAGGAACCTCTATGACCTGCTGACACCTTTTATCTCAGCACAGGTCCACTAAGACTGCCATTGATTACAAAATGAGTGCATCTAAATCTTGGGAGAAAGGAGAGTTGATCTTTCTTCTTGAGATTACTGGCTGTAGGTTCGCAAAGGAACAAAGTTCCAGCAGTGACCATTATTACTGCCCCCGACTCTGAATCTAGAAGCCAAAAACAACAACTTCAGGCAGCCTTGTGCACCTACTCTATGTGGATTCATGAAAGGGGGCTGATTCTCTTCCATTGTTTCTTTTTATCCTTAGAGTGTGCTTTCACTATGTGCCTGGTTCAGCCCCAGGGAGAGGCAGGGTATCTCTCAGCAAGCCTGTGTGCCCAAAGGCCTTCCAAGCAGCTTGGAGTAGTCAGGAGTGGAGAGGCATTGCAGCAGGCACAAGGGAATAGCATCTAAAAGGGTGAAATGAAATCGCCCAACATCCACATCTATCTGTTAACATGTGCCATTGCGTTAGATACAGTTTATACAGACATATATTAGATTGTTTGGATATCATAATTAAGTTGATTGGATAGATTACTTTTTTGCTGTAATTTCACTTTTGGAAAAAGAAATCTGAAATATTTTGTTGAGATGATTGATCTTATGTAAATTGAATCTGAAAGGATTTTGGTGGAGAAAATGGAGCACAGATGTCAGAGATGCTGTAGAGCTGGTCCTTCATATGTCCACACTGAGAACTCCTTGTTTGGGAAACCTGGTCTGCTACTGATCACGCACACTTGAGTCTGCTTGGCCCAGGCCTGTCTCTTTAACATAGATTTCCATAGCAGTTATTGTGGTGGGGAGACTGTTGTGTAGGCACAGAACAAATATACCAAAAATGGATGCATCCACCACTTCTGTGAGATGGATGTACAGCTCCATGGCCAACTCTCACCATGATGCAAGGGAATATGTTACATGGGGGAGCGCATACCATGTATTACTGAGCTCACTAGGGAGGATACTGAGTCCTTTCCCATACAGAGCTGCCCATCCCAGAAGACCTGCTTCTGGGAGAATTCCTTGCAAGCCCCCTCTGCTGTATTTGTGTGACACAACTGGAAACTGAGGTATGAAAATTAGAAGTGTTTAAAGAAGCTTCAGCAGAGGATATTCTCTGAAGGAGCTACCCTGTGCCAGTGGGAAGATCATATGAGCACACTGTTCCACTGCAGAAGACTCACAGAAAGGAAATAGCGTGTGTCTGAAATGGAGGTTTTCCTGTGAAGAGTTTTGAATGTTGATTGTTTCTTTAGGGTGTAGATCTGATGACTGTTGTCCAGATAATGTGCAGACTAAGAACATGGACTAGTAATATTAAGTAAGTGTCATATCATTAAGTAGCAACAAACCCCCAACAGAATTCGTTTTCTAACTCACCACTAGGAAAAACAAGCACTTTTAGGCTCGAGAATAATAGATACTCTAAATTTTGAAAGGATCTTTGAAAGACAGATACCCATTATTCAAGAGTAATGTACTTCAACCTTTTGACTTCAAGGCCAGTTTTTTGCTTGTCTGTTACTTTTATACTTTCTGCGTCACGTCAGCCTGACCGATGAGGTGGCATGGTTAATTTCCCGTTTTGGAGCACAACAAGTTTCTCTAAGACAATGCAGTTCCAAACACACTTCTGATACGGCTGGTGATTTTCTCTTGCATTATTTTCTAGCTGTTCATTCCTGAGCTGCCACCGCACAGCACTGTTAGCCTCCTGAATCACAAAGTGAAAAATCAGAAAAATCAGTAAGCAGCAGCTTAGGGTATGGTACTATACAAGAACAGAGTATGCATATCCAGCAGCCAAAGCCCACAGATACTTCTGGACACTGTGAATCTTTTGCATGCTATATGCTCTGGTCGTGCTGTGAAGATGAACTGATTGCGTATGTTGTTTTGTATACATCATCTCAGTGCATGCACACAAACCACATACATGCACAGTATACACAGCAGCCTCAAATGGACAAATTAATTCTTGCCTGCAAGTACTTTCCTGGTGGTAGTACCCATATTTGGCTGACTGCAAATCCAGCTAGATTTAGCTGAGCTGCAGGCTTGCTCTGCTCCAGTCTTCCCACATTCTTCATCCTTTTTCAGCATTACCTAGCATATTGTCAGCTGATTGCTCAAGCAGTCTCTGCTGGCACTTCTTTTCTTCCTGTTTTATTGCTTATGGCAAACCATCCCTAAAGAGAAGTCATAAGAAAGCCTTCATCTTCTTTCTGTGCTTTAGTTACTCTACACACAAATATTTAGGCACTCTCAACTTGGAAACAGCAAACTCAGTTGCACCAACCTTTCTTTATCACTTTCATCCTAAAAGATTGCTCTGATTGGTTATGAAACAGCTGGAATGTAGAGGAAACAATTTTGCTTCCCCTTACAAGAGGGCAGCTGCATTTCCTTCATCTTCTCCAGATGCACCCAAAGGCCCATAAGAAAACATGAGCTTCAGTAGCTTTGGCAGGCAGTTGTATTTCTCACACTTGTACTCACATCTTCCCACTACTAGTAAGTAGCAAAACAATGTTCTGTCACTAGTTTCTTGTCTCTTTTTTCACTTCACAGTGTCTTCACTTCCAAAATAATGCCCTATTGCTAAGGGTGAGTTGCACTGATTGAGCTGTAAACCATCCCAGAGCCACCTGTTAGCATCCACGTGATATAAGCAGTAGGATTCATTCCACAGACAACAAAGATTATTACTGGCAAACTTGATTTTTTGGTCTTTTATGAGCTGTTTTTCAGCATCATTTCTGTGTCTCTTTTTTACCCTGGTGCTGCTGCCACGTGGCAGATGCACTTAATCTGTATGGGCTAACAATAATCTCAGCACTGTTTTCCTGTTGAGGACAGAGCTGTCAGAGGAGAATTTGACTCACTGTGAGGAGTTACTCAACCTGCATCAGTCTTTGCATCCCAGATGAAGTTTCCAGGATATCAAGAGACTACTGAGTTCATGAAGTGAATGTATGATTTCAAAGCCACCCTATGCTCCCAAATTGCTTACTTTTTCAGATAGTGGATAAAAAAAAACCAAACCAAGATTTATAAGAGAAATACTGGTGTGGCTTATTTTCTATATTTTCCACATGAAAATCATCCCCAAAGAGTGGTTTGGGGACAGTTTCTGGCTAGCTTTAATATAGCATAAGGAGTACTCTTCTTTTTCTTTACCTCTTTTTCCTCTTTTACTTCTTTTTCTTCTTCTTCTTCTTCTTCACTTTTTTTTTTCCTTCTTACACGTAGATGTGGCACGGTAATACATGATTTAGTGGACATGGTGGTAATGGGTTGATGGCTGAGTTTGATGTTCCCAGAGGTCTTTCCAACCATAATGATTCTGATTCTTCTTTCTGCCTTTACTTCTTTCCTTCTTTCTTTCTCTAAGGAGATATGTGGGTTAGTTCTTTATTGCTAACTTCTTCATATTTCAGTGCATTATTTCAGTCCTGATTATCTTCTGAATTGGTGAATTAGTTAATAAATAAATGTCAATGTAATTTATTCAGTACTTCACTAACACTTAATTGGACGCTATGCTTTTTCAGTAATATTGCTTAAATTATTGCCGTTTGTATTCCTGAATAGGTTAACTGCATTATTTTAGTTCGACATGTGCTTTATAGAAAAATAAAATCAAGGAGGGTACCGCTGAACAGCCAAGTACAAAACAAGATAGGATGAGAAATCAGCTGCAGAAGATTTTGCAGTTTAGGTTTGCTCTAAAACAAAACTGTAATCATTCAAGCAGAGGAAGTGCTTTGCTTTGTTTTTTGGTAGGAAACATGAAAGAGAGGAGGGCTGGTGACTTGACGGTCTGCGATACACATTTCCACAGAAATTTCACATTCCAGCCTCGAAAAAATTAAGTTCTGTGGTCAGTATTATAATGGAAGTAAAAAACTGTTTTGCTCTCAGCGTGACACCAAACATACACCAAGCACAGATTGCAGTACAGTACTGTATGGTTTATACTCACATTCTCAGGTAGCTCCTAGCAGAAATAATTTGTGTTCCAAGCAAGAGCTGTAGCAGAAACAAAAACAGCCTAAGCAGGCAGTCCAAATTATATGACATTTCTTTCTTCTCACTAAATCTGATGAAAAAAGGGATGAAATTTACTGAATGAAACCTTTCTGCCCTCACCTCCTCTTTTATTTAAATAATACTCTGAAAGAATTAATGTCTCCACTCATTTCCTACCACAGCTCTTCTTTTTCCTTTGTTATACTCCAGATGCAAAGGAGAGGACTTCCATCTTATAGCCACATCAAGCAATTAACAATAAAGCTCTCTAAATGTAAGGAAACAAAATACTGTAATAGCTAAAGCACTTTTTCTTTCCACTACTACTGAGCATTAATTAACAGCTAAAACAATTACTCAGAACTCTACATTCTGAATGGACTCTGGAAATATGGGCTGGTTAATAAATACTTATTCAGGGGGCAGTGGGTTACTGTTATCCTTTACCATGATAGAGCTGACTACTCGTGCTGTGTTGGAGGAGTATTAGCCACGTCATGGGATTAAAGCATTTCCCAATGCCTTTGTAAAGGCATCATGTTAGGCAGAAATTGTCTCAAATCTTTCCATGATTTCCTGGGGACCAGACAAGTGCTAAGTATAGATCACAAAATATTTAGGCAGCAACTTTCTGAGATACAAGGACAAAACCTAACACTTTTCCATTCCATAGTTCTTGCTGTATGCATTAATCTACAGCAATAAGCTGTCTCACCTAGAGATTACCCAGTACTGTTTCCAGATGATTTTTCCAGCACCAATTCTGATCTGAGGAAGTGATAACTCAAGCTTTATTACAGATTGTCTCGTTCTTTGAGCATGAGATGTGTTCCAGGGAACTTCTCAGAAGTGTTTCTTCAGCCCTTCCGAACTGAGTTTTACTGGTGCAACACAGCACTGAAAACATGGTGACTGTGTGGCTGAATGAATGGCCTTTGGTCAGCTCAGCACTGCCGGATAATGTTTAACACAAGAGAGAGCACAGTCCTGTAGTTCAGGGTGGGCCAAAAGGTCTACCTGCATGTGTTTCGCTGTACGGGTTTAGGGGACGCTGTTTAGAGGATGCCATTTTCTCCATGACAGGAGGACACAAAGCCTTGTGCAGCATGTGTCAGAAGTATCAGGCAGTGAATCCTCTCCCATTTTCAACATCAACCTTCTGCAAGTGCTCTCTCTTCTGCAAATCTACTTGCACACACAGCAAATTGCCTTCCTGATAAGGTCAGTCCCTCAAGGACTGTGGCAGGAGTCAAAGGACTTTTCCAAGGAAGCACAGAGTATTGTCACTGACACAGGGACAGGCTGTTTCCTGTCTCTATTTGTTGTACTTTTCTCAAAGAGTCAAATCCTGTTGTCCTCAATTGGTCCTTGCACGTTCAAAGTCTTCATTAATACCAAGGGCGGGACCTGCCTGTTTTGCACCACCAGGTAATGAAAATCCATTCTCACTCAGCAAGGACAGCTGTGTTAGCCCAAGATGCATTGCCAAGAAGATATGCTGTAGGAAGCACAAAGCATAAAGCATATGTAGATTTTACACTTTTCTGATTGGTTGTTTTGTTTTTCCATAATCAGTAACTCCCAGTGGAGACAAAGAAAGCCTTCCTGTCACCTCTGAGGCCTGTGGCTGCCTTCAAAAGGCCAGTCCTGATAGGTGCTTGAGTTCACAAGTGAAACGCCCTCAGTTAGACACGCTGCTAGAGTGCTGGTTTTTGAGATACATCAAAGCCTAACTTTTTCTTAGTGCAAAACTCACCTGGATATATTTTAATTTCTGCTTGCAACATACCTGAGCTGTGAAACTTTAGCTGACAGATCATGTCTGGGGAATGAGTCAGTGCTTATGCCTACACCCTTGTAGACACAGAAGGGTCTTCTGGAGAAAACTCTAGAAAATCTGCCTGTGTTCTGTCAGTGTCATGCATGTGTTTGAGTTGCTCTGCAGTGTCTGATATGACAAGATACCTGTGCTTAGACAATTCATCAGAAGACTATCCATCTACTGGTGGCTGGGTTCATATTCCTCTGGAATAATCACATGTATAGATGAGCAATAGGCCTGTGACGTGGTTGTTCTATACCTTGATTTACACAATTTGTATCATTGCAGAGAAAAAGACAATTATGCAGCAAATGCCCTGAATCTGATAATTGCTTTGCTATATCTTATATAGGGACCCAAGGTAACACAAAAACTAGTCCTCAAAACTCAGACTTCTCCTGCCCCTTTTTCTCAGCATATTGAGAGACTGAGATGCAGAGAAAGAAGAGTTACTATTTTCACCTTTCAATACAGACACTTTTCCATGTAATGTACAGTAGGAACCTGCTTTAGCAGAGGGTTGGACTGGATGATCTCCAGAGGTCCCTTCCAATCCCTGTGATTCTGTGTGTTGGAAATTGAGGACAGAAAAACACTGGAAACAGAGAAATGAAACTGCAGCCCTGCATGTGCAGTACCTCCTGAGGGGCTCCAGCAGTTTGGGAGTATTGTTCTATATTGGGAAGGCAGTTGCAGCTCTGTGCCCTGCAGGTGCTAGGCAGAAATGCCAAAATAGCTCAGTTCTGACCTGTAGCACCCTGCTTGATCTAAAGCAAGTCATGGAGTCTGGATTCAGGTTTCACTCTGAGTTTCATGAAATCAGCATCTTGCAGTTTATGATTTTAAGCATATCTCTACCTGGCACATAAGGTCATGGGTCATATCCCTGCTCACACAGTCCCAAGCTCTCTGCCTTCAGGGCTGGTAGCTTTTGAATTACATCTGCCTATAGCTGAGTGAGAGCACAAACACTCCTCAGTTAAAGAACTACAATAAAAGCTCTATAAATGAATGCACATCTGGCCTCACTTCTATCACAGAGCTCTTTAATTTTATCGAACGACCACAGAATCACAGAATTGCAGGGATTGGACAGGACCTCAAGAGATCATCGAGTCCAACCCCCCTGCTAAAGCAGGTACTCTACAATAGGTCAACACCCAGATGGGTCTTGAATATCTCCATAGAAGGAGACTCCATAACCCCTCTGGGCAACCTATCCCAGTTTGCTGTCAGCCTCACCGTAAAGAAGTTCTTCTGCATGTTAGTATGGAACTGCCTGTGCTCAACTTCTAGGCCATTGCTCCTTGTCCTATCGCTACGCACCACCGAGAAGAGCCTGGCCTCATCCCTTTGCCTCCCACCTCTCTTTAGATATCCATAAACATTTATCAGCTCCCCACTCTGTCTTCCTTTCTCCAGGTTGAACAGACAGACCCAAATTACTCTGTCTTTCCTTATACGGGAGATGCTCCAGGCCCTTCATCATTTTTGTGACCTTCTGCTGGTCTCCTTTGAGGAAAATTCTGTCTTTTTTGAACTGGGGAGCCCAGAGCTGTACAGAGTATTTTAAATGTGGCCTCAGCAGGGCAGAGTATGGGGAGGATGTACTTCCGCAGCAACAGGATGAACTGACTTCACTGACCTCCACCTTTATTCAGTACTTACTGTAAGGCCTGCTGCATCCTCTCCAGAAGGTTTTGTTTCTCCATGGTGTGACCAGGAACTACTTGGGCTGGATGTAGTGAAGTCACTAAGCTGTCATGACACCTCCATCCCCAGCACAGGGAGCAGGAACAGGCACTCTCCCTGGCACTGTGCACCAGCAGGATGCATGCAGACTGCAGCAAGCACACAGACCTGGCCTCCTGTATCCTGGGCTGCACTCATTTATTTCAGTGACAGAAAGCTTTGGAAGCAGAATGGCACTAAATATTGGGTACAAAGGATGCTTGTATCCAAAGCAGGAAAATTATAGAAGTGAAGCAGGAAAATTACAGAAGTGATGAATAAAATAATCAATTATTCTTTCTGCTTCAGCTAGAAAAAAAAATAATGTTAGTTTCCTTTCTCCTTACTGCAGATTTCAAAAATGAAGGGAAATGCCTATTATTTGCAGAGTTGACTACAGGAGACCTGTGTTTCCCTGCTACACACACGTTTGAACAGCTAAATCTGTAGCACTCTGTGAGAAATTGAGATCATGTTGACCATTCTGAAAGAACTTCCAGCTCCATCTATTTCTGGTGGTTCTGTTTATAAAATAAACTTGTATTCCTGTTGATTAATAAGAGACTCCCCAGAAAACAGCTCTGCTTCTGCCATGGACTTGTTCTTTGAGTGCCATGGTTCCTGCTGCTGTCTGTAAGGGCACTGAGAGGTTAACATGTGAATAGCTATGGAATCACTAATTCTAAAACATAAAATAACCGAAAAAAATATTCCAAGTGTTCAAAATACTGCTAACTACTAAATCTAAAGACATATCCACCTCATGTCAATTCATATATATTAAATCCATGTCAAGGACATAAAAGAAATTATCAGACTGTCAGCCAACTCTTACTGGCAAAGCACCATACTCAAGGCACTGCCGTGCATGTCTAACTATCCACAGAGCAATGTGCTAAGCTTTCCTTGGGCTTCTGCAACAACTCAAAGAATTACACGAGTCTGGGAGGTTTATTTCCTCCTCCGAGAAGAGCAAAGCCCATTTGTTCTTCATGTATTAAGTATGTTCTAAAGTCCTACAAGCTGTAACATAACAATTAACCACAGAATCACAGAATGGTTGAGGTTGGAAGGGATCACCTGCTTCAAGCAGGGTCATTTGGAGCACATTGCCCAGGATCACATCTAATCAGGTTTGAGTATCTCCAGAGAAGGAGACACCAAAACCTCTCTGGGCAGTCTGTTTCTATGCTCTGTCACCCTCAGAGTAAAGTTTTCTTCATTTTTGTATGGAATTTCCTGTGTTCCAGTCTGTGCCCGTTGCCCCTTGCTCTGTCACTGGGCACCACTGAAAAGAGCCTGGCCCCATCCACTTGACACCCTCTCTTTAGATATTCATAAGCATAGGCTAAGCAGGCCCAGCTCTCTGTTCTTCCTCAGAGGAGAATCTCCAGCCCCTTTATCATCTTTATAGCTCTCCACTGGACTTGCTCTAGGATCTCCATGTATTTCTTATACTGGAGAACCCACAATGGGACACAGCACTCCAGATGTGGCCTCACCAGGGCAGAGTAAAGGGAGAAGATCGCTTCCCTCGACCTGCTGGTCACAATTATTTTAGTGCATTCCAGGATACCATTGGCCTTCTTGGTCTCAAGGGCAGATTGCTGGCTCATGGTCAACCTGCTGTTCACCAGGACTCCCAGGTCCCTCACTGCATTGCTGCTTTGCAGTAGGTCAGCCCCCAGCCTGTATCGGTGCATGAGTTTATTCCTTCCAAATGCAGGACCCTGCACTTGTCTTTGTTAAACTTCATGATGTTCTCTGCCCATCTCTGCAGCCTGTTGAGGTCTCTCTCAGTGGCAGTGCAGTTCTCTGGTGTGTCAGCCACTCCACCCAATTTGGTAATATCAGCAAAGATGCTGAAAGTGCACTCTGTGCCTAATCTTTATTTTGCTGTAAAGCTGCTTAAGACCGAACCAGACAGAAAGCCTGAAGACAGGGTGAAATATCTTCTCTGTTGATCTGACAACTCACATCATAATCAAAATCTGCTGTAAATTTTTTCCACTTGTTGTTTTTCCTATAGGTAAAGTGGAAGCAGCACTGGACCTCATCCTTATCAATTCATTCCCTCTGGTGGGCAACTCAGAGACATCACTTATCTGTATCACTTCGAAGTGGCGCTCCCGTGAGTCTATCACAATTGACCGAGACCAGGAGGATGTGACAAACCAACACCGAGAGCCTCTGGAGGTCAGCGAAGACTCAAAGAGAGCCACAGCCAAGATGGTGATGTGGAAAAGGGAAAAGGCCAGCGAGACCATTGGAGCATACTACTGTGAAGGGAAGCTCAAGGATGAGGTGACAAGGATACATACCATGAAGATGCCACGGGGAGGTACTGTGCGAGGATCAAAACTGAATTTTGCATATGATTACATGCCCGCCAGCAGTCATGTCTGTTTCACAGATGTGGTCACAAAAGTTGGCTCCAGAGCAGGCAAGGCAGCCTGGAGTCAGCTAAAATAGACTGGGCTCAATTCAGTGTAGAGTCAACTGGTTGATACTAGCTGCTAGTCATTTCCTGATGGAAGTCAGGCAACTGTCTGCAGGTACTCTACCTGTATTTGGATGCTGCTAGGAATAAAGTTAGGTGGCAGCGCCCTCAATGATGCCATAAAACATTACAAATGGAAACTCCTTCACTGCGAGACTCCTTCACAGGTCATAGATCTACACAGCCAAACATTCCTATCCTTGTTTTTTAATAGGCAACCTGAGCCTGGAAAATAACTGCCTATGGTCCAGGAAAGCCATGTCAGCCAATTTTGATTTGTATATTCTCTGTCGGTATGGAAAAGAAAACCAGCACAACAACGGAAGGAAACTCCAGAGAAGTTTCTCTGAATCTAAGAAAATCATTCAGAGAAATCCACTATACATTTCACTTTGGGTTTGGCTGTAAGGCTACAGTCAATAAAGTAACCACGTCAGGGAGATAATGGTTGGAAGGTGGATTTCCTCAGACCAGCACTCTGTTCATTAAAATGACCTCATTAGTTTTACAGATCAAATTCTAAAGCACAGATCACCATAAACTACAGAAAGATAATGTAAACAATTTTGGCCAGTCTTCTGTGGCAAATCATGTTTTCAAAATTTCAACAGAATTTGTCACAATTTACTGTTTTGTTGTAACATTTTACACCATGGCAGCTGGGCTGTGCGGACACCTGACACTTTTGTTTTTCTGTGTCAGGTTTTACTAAGAAGAAATATCATTATTGGTTTCCCCCATAATTATACAGCTAACTTAGAAAGAAGTTCTTCTCTCACATGAGCTACAAAGAGTGTCCATTTGTTTTGTTTAGTATGGAAACGTTCCAAGAAAAGTGAGCAGGACAAGTGCCTATTTATTTGGCTCGTGTCATCTCTGACCAAACGTGCTCTTTGAAGGCTCAGGATAGCCACCAAGAAAGCTCTGCTGGTGCACCTCCTTTGCAGGGCAAACAACTGTTGTTTCAAAGGAGGCAAGATAACAGTCCATGGAAGGCTCTGGAGGAGGGAACAACACCTTCTACTTCACCCTGCCTCCAGCTGAACACCAATGAGCTACAGCTGCCATGTGCAGCAAAATCCATGGCAGGAGGAGGGTCCTCTGAATTCATCAGTGTTTTGCAATTAGTATCTTTGCACCTAGGCACAGTAACCAAACTTTGAGAGCTCCCTGTGTGGGAGAAGTTGTTCCAACCAGAAATAACACAGCATTCACATCAGCATTAGGTAGGCTTCCACGAATCTTTTCTAGGTTTGAATCTGTTTCTTGGATTTTCTTTGCAAAAGTTCTGAATGACAAAAGTTTGAGCTAAGAACTCATCAGTGAATGTGTGTAATCTAAACAGTGCAGACTGGTGAGAAAGGGGTACAACAGAAATTCTCAAAGCTATTAAGTCCACAGAAAGAGGAAGAAGAGGTCAGTGAAGGACTGTGCTGTTTGGCAAAGCATCTGTAGTTGGAAAACAGGACTTATTGCCCTTTACTGCTGCTGCCTGAATATTTTCTAAAGACAGAGTGTTATCCAACAATAAAAATTCAGCAAGAGTTGAAATGGGCAGTTTCCCATACAAAAGACACAGGAAAGAGCAGCGCTTTTGAAAATCCAGCCACTGTTTTACAGCTTCAAGCCAAGAAGCTACTGAAACACTCACTGAGTATTAATCAGTTTGGTGACCCCACTGTTTTCTGCTCTATTATGCACCTGTTATCAGATACGTAGATACAGTGAACACTTTTGTCATATAATAGGGAGGATAGCAGGCTCATTTTCCTGTTTTGTTCTATACGTGTGCCATTCTGAAAGTATGGAGTCTGTTCTCCTGCATTTCTTTGTATGTCAGCATCATGGTTTACACATGTAACATTGACTCATGCAATAAGAAGGAACAGACTACGCTTTTTATATGTATGGGGCGTAATTATTATACTGGATATAGTATACATACCTAAAATAGAACCCTTGCCCTGCATCTAGTCAAATACAATTTGTTCAATTTCTCTACAAAATAATGTGTATTTTCTTATATATGATTTAGTTTCCCTCCCAGAAACTCTCCAGGGCAGCAAACAGACAATTATGGAAACACTATTGAAAGAATATTATGGCACTTGCCCTGCAACTCAGTTCATGATGTCTCTATAAGGAATTGGCACACTCAAGATGTGAAATCACAAAGCACAAGCCACAGTCTAAAAATACTTTGGAATGGAGTCTACCAGGGAGTGTGGGTTCCTTTCCATTGCAACAGTACTGTGAAGAAAAGGTCTTGGGGCTAAGCTAACACCATACAAAGAAAAGAAAAATGGGAATACAAAGGTTTAATATCTTGCTAAACCAATTAGTAATACCTTTCTTAGGATCATTTGTATCTAACCATTTGTCTTTGGGAAAGCTTTTGATTTTTCCTGAATAGATCACAATGTTCAACATGCATTTGTTATTCACAGATATCGTCCAGCTCAGGAGCTGACAGTAAATTGAAGCTGCTCTCAGTTTTCATTTTCCTGTTTTTAAATAGAAATTACTACATTACTCTGTATTGGAATTCTCTGAGATGTAACTCGAGATACCAGTGCCATATCTGCCATGTTACCTAACAACATGTCAGATCCTTGATATTTTCCTGCTGTACCATGCATGTGTTAGGTACCATGCAAGAAGAGTCTGGCTGAAATCACTTGAAAAACAGGTTTATCAGAGCTACTTGAAAGGAGCATATGAACAGGAGGGGGAACGACTGTTTACAAGGGCGGATAGTGATAGGACAACGGGGAATGGTTTTAAACTGAGAGAGGGGAGGTTTAGGTTAGATATTAGGATGAAGTTTTTCACCCAGAGGGTGGTGACGCACTGGAACAGGTTGCCCAAGGAGGTTGTGGATGCCCCATCCCTGGAGGCATTCAAGGCCAGGCTGGATGTGGCTCTGGGCAGCCTGGTCTAGTGGTTGGTGACCCTGCACATAGCAGGGGGGTTGAAATTAGATGATCATTGGGGTCCTTTTCAACCCAGGCCGTTCTGTGATTCTGTGATTAGAGCAGTGCTGAGGTGGAAGGCGAGGAAAGCAGTAGCAGCAAAGGGCTCCCATGAACTGAAAAAAACATGATGTAGGAGAAACTCAGCCAGCAGCAGCAAGCACAGGAGGAACTCTGAGACTAGGCAGCTTCAAAACAGAAGGAGAAAAGGGTCTGCAGAAAACCCATGCTTCACATTTCTGGGAACTGTAGAAAGAAGTATACAAGAGTCAGATAAAGATCTGAAATTAATATTGTTAATAATTTCAGAAGTCAGGCAATTTCTAAAAAAATCAGAAAAATGTTTTTTTGACACCTGACGTGTCAGTAGCAGCATGGCATAAAAACACAGCGTTAGAACAGAAAATCTGAGATTGTTCTCAAAAATACTAAGAATTTTCCAGCTAAATGAATGTAAGCATCTCTAACTTCTCCTAACTTGTTTCAAAATAATATATTGTGATTAAAATGATCATTTAACTGGTCATAAAAATTACAATTTCTTGAGATTCTTCTGTGCCCTCCCCAGTTATTTTTTGATCTTTCTTTCACAGGTAATGACAAGTAAAGGAAAAAAATCTGTGAAAATCCTTCCCTTTGCTGCTGTCTTATTTTTTAATCAGAAATATAAACAAACACATACCATTACTTTTCTGTTTGAGCAGGAAAACAAGTTTCCCTGATAACCAAAAAATACAGTTGAAATTCAGTAACTAAAGTTGAGTACAAATCCAGTGGAAAAGTCCACTGGAAAACTGAATCATACCATTAACCTACATGTAGAAAGTGCGTCCTATGAATTAAGACACTTTTTCAGATGGGGCTAATTTGGGAAAAGCAACACGGAGTCAAAATACAGTTTGTTCTTTTGTTCTCAGCACAGGATAGCACTCCCAGTGTTTATAGATGATGTGGTGAATGAACACCAGCACAGGCCATGCTATCTTACTGCATCTCCCCCAGCCCCTACATGACTGTAATCTCCTGATCTGTCTCAACTGTTCTGCATCAGAAAGCTGAACCAGAGGAGAACTGAGTCACACAGGCTGCATGTCTGCTTCTTCCGTCAAGACATTTTCCAGTGGTTATCCAGCCTGCTTTAAAAATGTCTCAAGGGATGAAGAAACTTAGGAAAGTGTTTCACAGCCAGTTGGAGCTCCTAGCTAGGAAGTGTTTTCAATTACTCAGCCAAAATCCTTTTAAAAAAAAATCCATGTCTCAGTTTCTAGTAGCATTCTGTTGTTTGAGGTTATGGGTGAGTCCTCGGTATTTGCCAAACATACGGATGAGATGGCTGATGCTAAATAGTCTGTGTGTGCAATGAGGACATTGAGACATCAGAATCTGAGATGGGGTCATGCTTGTAAATCAGTATCTCAGCTTTCAGCCCAGACACCAGGTACAGATAACAACTCCTGCAATTCATCCCAAACTTATGTGCTATTTTATTCTTAGCTTCGTTCCACCCAGTGGCCTTAACAGTTACAGCAAACAAGGGAGAGCACGTGAATATTTCCTTCATCAGAATGGCAGCAAAAGAAGAAGATGCAGTGATCTACAAAAACGGTAATTAACCTTTCTCTTGTCTCTTAATTTGGTCCTTGTCTTAGCCACCTGCCACGCAACTGCTTTAAAGTCACTGCTGATGATGTCCTCGCTGCGAAGCTGGAGCAGACATAATTCCTCATGCATCCAATGTCCCTCAAAGGAACCATTTGCCATACTTTTAAATATTGAAATTGATCTACTTGTTTCTCTCCCACCAGAATGCAAAATCCTATCTACACCTTTCCTTTATTTCTCATTTTTTCTTTTTCATTTATTTCCCTATCCCCTCATATCTTTGCCTGTTTGACTTTAGTTTTTATCTCTTTTCTGTGCTTTTGTGCATGCTTATTTATCACATCTTTCTTTGCATTTCTACTGCTTTTCAAGTGCATACTAGCCTTGGAAACAAGTGGAAAAGGTGTCTTTTAGAAAGAGCCACACGCAAAGTAGAGTTTATTAAAGATCTGTTTCTTATTAGAGATTCAGCTATGACAGTGCACACACAGTGGGGAAAGTTTGCCATCATTTGTCCCTTTAGTGTCCCCATGGAAATTCTGTGACCCTCTATCAGCATTTTCCCATAGAAGAACCAGCTGATGTGTTGGAACAGAAGTATTTACATCCTGGTGCTGCCTTCGCTGGAGCTCTAATTGGAAGTTTGGCAAAAAGCCTCAAATTAACTCTGGACAGTAGGTCTGGTTCTCCACCTGAGATTTCAGTGAAATGTCATCCTGGAGGACTCCTGGTACAGCACTGGGCAGTGAATAGAAAAACCTTGCCCTGACTTATTTTACTGTTTCTGTCCCCCACTTCAGACATCTAAAGTAACACTTCCCCCTTGCAGTTGCTCACAAGGCCATCCAGCAAACACAACTGTTCTCCTGAATAGAATTTCTTTAAGACATTGGCGTAACTTGCTGCCATGGAAAATGAGCCACAAAAGCCGAACCTTGCTAACAATGTTAGCATAAGGCTTTCTCTGTACTTTGCTGTTGTCACTTTTCACAGTGACTCAAAAGACATGTAAACAAACAAACAAAACACAGTTTCAGAATGAATCCTTTTCATTTGTTGCTCTTTTTCTTTGGCCCTGCTTTCTTGAAGAGCCGTTACGTATTGCCATGGTCTTATCTGACTAAAAGTCTTTTTGCTGTTTTGACAGTGATCCTCAACAGGGTTTCATGTTTCAAGGATGCCAGAAATTTGACTGCTAGGTAGTTCAAAGACTAAATGGTATCACACAGAAGAGGCAGAAACATGTTAAGTCTGGGAAGAAAAGATAAAGCTGCAATGTACTTTCTTTGCTCTCTGAGGTGAATCTTTGAGCTGGTGAGATGGCAGGGTTTGCTGTTTGCCTCCTCCCAGCCACAACAGACTCCTTGCAGAGCCGCACCTCATTGCAGGAAAGGCCATGGAACAAAACAAAAACTTCCAACCACAACTCCTAGCTACATTCTAGTAAAGCAGTGCTTAACTCAGACATGTTTGTGTCATTTGCCTATTGTATCTCCTCAAGATCCAGCTTCCTCTTTTCTTGTACCTCTCCAATTACTAAGAACTAGCACAGCTAAAAAGCTGTCAGCAAGTCAATAACTAATAAATACATTTTGCTGCTTACTTCATCCTGGCTGTCCTTCCTCAGCAATCAGCTCAGCCTTGCTCTGGCTGTACAGGATGAATGACTTCTGCCTGCTGTGCTCCTTCTCCAGGTTCCTTCATCCACTCGGTGCCCAGGCACGAGGTGCCAGGCGAGCTGGAAGTTTCCTATCCCCAAGTTCAGCTGCAGGATGCGGGTGTCTACTCTGCCAGATACATAGGAGGAAACCTCTTTACTTCTGCTTACACAAGGCTTATTGTAAGACGTAAGTTCCATTAATGTGTGCTAATGATTAATTGTTTAATGTTGTAATGAATATGATACGAAACTTAGATTGTGTCCAAATAAGGGCCAAAATCTTTCTTGGCATAGGCTGCCGTCAGATTATGCCAGAAAAATTTTTTTCCCAACAGTCTTTGGGATAAGCTGGTACTGATTTAAGCAGCTGAGAGAGAAAAAAATCTGCAGATTTAGGCTCAATTCATCTTAACAGTTGCCAGAAGAGATAGCTCTTTTCTCCAATATCAAATATTTAAAATTTCAATTAAGATTGAACAAAGAAGGGTGGCACAGGGCCTGTCATGAATATCAGATCTGGATATGAGCACAGAATAAATTTTTCACATGTATCTGTTCTTTGTGGAAAACTGAATCCAAACTCCATTTATCCTAGAGCAATCTTTAGCAAACTTCATTGTAATTTGACAAACTACACCAGTTTGTTTAAAGTAGCCATTAATGGTATTGGTATCTTTTTAAGTTATGACGTTATGGGGAAAAAAATGATGACAGGCATTAAAATCCAACATATAAACTGAATTATTTTAGTCCATGTCATCAGTGGATTGAAGACAGCAAAGATATAGCAGTGGTGAACTTTGTCTAATGAACTAATATCAAGAAAAACATTGGTGCAGAATAAAATCATGACTTGCCAAATGGTAGTACAGTGGGAGTGATGCCAAGCTGGCACCCACTGGCTTACTGTTGGTATGGCCCAGTCTGGGTGTAAACTGGGGCTTTTGTAGGTCTCCGATCCGTGCTAGAAGAACAGAAACATTACATGTAACATCTTTTCTAACTTCTAAACTTACTTTCCCAGACCAAAATCTAATTTCAAAAACTAAGGCGTCCTCAGTTTGTTCTATGAAAATGTCACGCAGTATTACTCTGTACTACACAACAGATCTGCTCCAGAAAGACAGGCACTTCCACAAGTGACTATTTTACATGAGGTTAGACAGCCATCGTTTGGGAGGGTAGCATATGGATCATACAGTCACTACTGTTTTACTGGTTATTGAATAAGAAGACAACAAATATGTCATTATATTTTTTCATGAAAGGATGTGAAGCTCAGAAGTGGGGCCCTTCCTGTAGCTCCCACTGCCCTTCCTGCATGAACAATGGCATTTGTCATGAAGATACTGGGGAATGCATCTGTCCTCCAGGTTTTATGGGAAAAACATGTGAGAAAGGTAAGCAAATATTCTTTTCAAAATCACTTACTAATTTGCACTCAGTAATTACCGTGTTTGACTCCTTATGGGTATAGCACTTACACCTGGTGCTGGACACCAGATAGTATTGGGTAGGGTTAAATTAGTGTAGCTGTTCTTGCAGTTTACCTTTTCCCTCTCTCCTCATAGTATAATATTGTCAGGGAAGATAAATGTTTCCAGTTCCTCCGACTGACTGTCAAATGTATGATAGATTACGAGTTACTGCACATACACTGACACAGGGAAATGAAGCCCCGTACAAGAGATTCCCAGGCTGCTTCTGAACAAGCTGCCATCTGCTCACAGGGTTATTTGTCCCTGCAAGACATACTAGAAACATATGTGTATTAGTGCACATCTTTATTGGTGACAATTAGTTTGGATTCTGGAGAAATTGGAGGAGCACGTTGCACAGTGATCTCTCCATTGTGGGCGCAGTGCTAAATACGTACCTTAAAATTCTGACCACAGTGCAGCACTGCAAGTATTAGAGCTAAGCTACTGGAATAGCTGACATCTGAACTACTCTAGTGTTGTAGAAATCGTAGTGGAGAAATAAAACCTTGAGCAGCTTCATATGCACTGATCTCTAAGATTTTGTTTTCGTGGCACTGTTTATCCATTGTGTATTAGAAAGGTTTATAAAGAGAATTTATCCCTGCAGCTCTACACTCACATACCTAAAGCAATGGATGCTTTGCTGATAGATTCTCGTATGCCTGTTTGTTTTAGCTGCTTGAACTTAGCATTAGTGGCTTAAGACGTTATGGAGGTTAATAGGTCTAGTACCTGAATGGTGAAAAGGCTATTTCTCATTTTAATTCAAGTTTTCTGTTGTCTAAAGCTGTATAATTGGAAACATCCCCTCTTCTACAAATTAATGCTCTTGGGTCTTTCTTTTCTTTTCCTCCCCTAATAGCTTGTGGAGCCAATACATTTGGCAAAACATGTGAAGAGAGCTGTAAAGAAAACTATGGCTGCAAAAACTATATGTTCTGCCTACCAGATCCATATGGTTGTTCATGTGCCACAGGATGGATGGGACTGGAATGTGATAAAGGTATAGTCAAAAATATGGATAACAGTGAAAAGTCCTTTCTGTGCTGCACCTATGAAATACAGGAGGGGTCTAACAGAAGACAATAAAAGATTGGAATTTTTCCATTCTCCATTATAGGGATCATAATATTTATCTACCTCAGAGGAGTTTTTCAAATCCTCAGAAGAAAGATTTAGTAAAATTTCAAACTGTTCAAATTATTCTGTAAAGTAATTGATGTTCCACTGAGATGTTGAAAATCCAGCAACAGCTAAAGCCCTGCTGGATGTCTACAAGTCACGCTGAGCAATTCACTGCCAATCATACATCCATTGCTAAACAATACTAAGTATAATTAGTTTTGACCATTTCAATTAGACTGCAATCTCTTTGAGACATGAAGCACATCTTCATATATGAGTATGTACTATTTTGTTCAGTGGTGCTGTGACTCTGATGAACTCTTTGAACACTATTGCAACGCAAGTGAAACAACATGGATGCTGAAGAAGCTTCAACATTCTTATCTAGTCTACAAATGACAGGCACAGATGCAAATGTGCTCTACACTGTCATGTTAGTTGTTCTCTGGCTGCTCTGAGGGTGACTGAGTGCTGCTATGTGTAGTTTTAAACTGAGCCCTACTAAGGGAACCAAACCCTACTGGAGAACTGATGAAATTGAAAACTAAAGGAAGACATTTGCTTGTACCATTACACTAACTGGAAATGTATGTTCTTGCAGAATGCAAACCTGGTTTTTATGGGTCAGACTGCAAACTCAAATGTAATTGTCACAATCGAGGGACGTGTGACAGATATAAGGGCTGTATCTGCTCCTATGGATGGCATGGTCTGCAATGTGAAAAAGAAGGTAAAGCAAGGTAACACGGTAGTAAATGACTTTTCCCCAGTGTAACTGAAACAGATCTTCATGCTGGTATAGCATTTCCACTCCAGACTGGCATTCTTACACCATCAATTCAATCCCAATGGCCCAAAACAATAAAGGTATCTGTATACCTTTACTGCAGTGTTTTAAGTCTCTGCCACATAGGCTGCATTTTATAGGCTGGTATGCTACAGTTGCATCAGACTCACATGAGATTTATATCTGCTGCTTGCATCAGGCACAGTACTGCCAGTAGGTAGGAGAAGGTGGTCTTTCCTCTCTGCTTAGCAGTGGCGATGCCACACCTGGAATGATGTCTCCAGTTTGGGGCTCCCCAGTACAAGAGAGACTTGGACATACTGCAGAGTCCCACAAATGTCCACAAAGCTGGACTGCAGCACTTCTCCTGTGAGAAGAGGCTGAGAGAGCTGGGACAGTTCATTCTGGAGAAAAAAAGGCAGCCTCATCAATGTGTATAAATATCTGAGGGAAGTGTGCAAGGAAAATCATAGAATCATAGATGGCTTGGGTTGGAAGGGACCTCAAAATTCCAAATGCCCTGCCACAGGCAGTGTTGCCAGCCCCTAGATCAAGCACTAGATCAGATTGCATAGGGTCCCATCCAAACTGGGCTTGATCACTTCCAGGGATGGGCATCCACAGCCTCTCTGGGCAGCCTGTGCCAGCACCTCACCACTCTCTCAGTGAAAAACTTTCCCCTGACACCTAATCTAAATCTTCCTTCCTTTAGTTCAAAAGCATTCCCCGTCTTCCTATCACTAATGGTCACTATCAGTATCACTATAAATGGTTCCAGGCTCTTTCCAGCATTGTCCACTGATAAGGCAGGAGTCAATAGGCACAAACTGAAACACAGGAGATCCCCTCCAAACATCAGGAAGCACTTCTTTTCTGTGTGGATGATGAAGCATTGGCTGCCCAGAAAGGTTGTGGAGTCTTGTCATTGGAGACCTCCAAAAGACAACTGGAGACCTGAACAGCAGGGTACTGCACACCCTGCTCTGCATGTCCCTGTTTGAGCAAGGGTTGGACCCACCTTGTGATTCTGTGACTTGCTTTCTTTAGAGGTAGATTTGCAATCCTTACTCTATAGACATTGATTCTGACCTTAATATCAGTTACACAACCACACTGTTGTGATCCAGCTGCTCTTATGAAAAGATATAATGGAGTTACTGCACATTTGTTACAAAATGTGTCCTTGATTTTATCCTAACTAGCGTGTGCTGTTCTTAGAATATCAGAAAGAGCAACAAATAGAGGGGAAAGGAGAGGTAACAAATGAATACAAAGGTTGTTTCTTCTTGCATATTTACTCTGATATAGCAGCTTTAACTTTGGTTGTCTTTGTCCTTGGGTAAACTCACATAAATGAAGGAAGGACCAGATACCTATGCTGCCTATGCTTTCCAGAGCATATGTGCATTATACGCCTAAATATGTTTGTTGCTTCTTCTTGAAGGATGACATTAAAGTATTGTATATCTTCTATAGGTTCTGCAGACCTTTCACCTCAGATAGAAAACTTACTAGACCCTGTGGAACTCAACTCTGGTGTAGAATTCAAGCCCTTTTGCATAGCTACTGGAATGCCACTTCCTAAATCTGAAGAATTTAAACTTTTGAAGCAAGATGGAACTGTTCTAAGGGTAAGCTCTTGATTAATTGCTTCCAATTATTTCTGATATTTATACTGACTTCACCTGTAATTAATGCACGCTACGCTTTTCAAGCATGTTGAGAAACGTCAGCATTCTGAGACGATCACATTGATTATTGCTTACTGTTCTTTATTTACCATGTTCCTCTTTCAAAACATTTAAAACATTGCAATAATCCATGTGGGCTAGCAAAAAAAGCAAGCAAGCAACCAAATAAAAGTAGTGAAGAGAAGAGATTTAGATGAGTGGATCTCACATAGGCTAGGAACTGCTCAAAAAATAAATCAGAGCATAATGAAATTCTTGAAAATGTGAAGGAAATCTTAATTTTTGCTAAAAAAGTAAAATGTACTTTGAAATATGTAATACTAAATTAATTTTAATTATGCTCTTCAACTGTGGTTCACTGGTAAAAATGGAAAATTTATTACTAAACGGAATAGTAATTAATCATTGTCTCTGAAATACTAACTTGATTATTTACTCTTCAACTTTCCTATTATGTTTTAGAATAATTATTAATAACTTTCCAATTATTGAATCCACCTTGTGTATTGAAGATACAAGGAAGGAACAGTATTGTCTTTGATTTAAGGAGAAGAAAATGAGATACATGATCAAACTCCACAGTCACCACGTGAGCTTCCTTAATCACAGGAGCAGAACTCATTCTCTGAAGCACATATGAAACTATGGAGACAATCTCTATATGGCCACGCTATTGTCATCACTAAACCCTAGAGTTCCTAAACTCTAAGAAAGGTGGAATGGGAACATTCCTTAATGCCCAGATTTTTCAGGCCCCTGTCTTTGTCATTTCAGCCTTCCCTCATTGTCACCAGTAATCGCTCTGAAGCTATGTTTACAATTAGTCGAGTCCTGCCCCGTGACACAGGAACCTGGGTCTGCAGTGTGCAGACAGTAGCAGGAATGGCGGAGAAACCATTTCAGGTTACAGTTAAAGGTAAGAGCAAAAATCTTTGCAAATCTCTTTGCCTTTCTATCTTTAAAGCAAACTTTCTACTCTAACATGCCAGAGAGTTCCATTCTTGCACTGTGGGAAAGCATGTGAATTAATGTCTGCAGTCAGAATATAGACAGAACGCTCGCACACACAGCATCCTAATTAAGTGTGCTGGGGAAAATTAAAACATTATCATTAGGGTTAAAAAAACCACAAGTAGTTTTTTTTAAAGACCTAAACCATCAGGTTCAGGGTCTAAACTCATGTCTACTTAGGATTAGGATAAGCATTTCCCATTTTCTTGTAGGACTAGAAGAATACGAGAGTTTAAGGTAGTGAATTAAAAGGCTGGTTTAATATTTGCATTCTTGCTCAGTTCCTCCTGTGCCACAATATGCCCCAAGGCTGACAAACAGTGGACATAATTTCCTCATTATTGATATCAACGCTGACCTACACACTGGAGATGGACCTGTGGTGTCAACAAAACTCCTGTACAAGCCAGCAAAGCGCTATCAGTCCTGGATGTCGGTGGAAGGTAAGAGTCTCTTACTCCTTCAACCACAAACTTCAGCTACGTACTGAAACATGACTTACATCTGCTATTGACATGGATTCAAAAGATTCTACAACACGTGTAGGTTAAATCTTTAGTCACTGGCCATGTGGCTGTATGTAACAGTACTGTACACTGAGTGTGGAACACCAAGAGTGATTGAAAGTATATATTCAATTTTCAGCAGCCAAAATATTCCCCTCTCCTGCCCTAAGACAGTGATCATTGCTGGACTCAGCTCCTGAAAGCTCCTGTGCAAATACCAGGTTTTCAAAAGGAGTGAGCAGTATAGAGCTGTCCTGAGCCCCTGCTGTCATCCTTCATGTCTACTGTGCCTGCCAGTGAGACGGATATGTTACCTAAATATTGATCAGGAGTGGTATGGGTAAAATGAAGCCTGCTTGTGAGTGACATGGACACTCTAATATTTTAGGCAAGGTCTAAAATATTGTAGGAAGCATTACAGGAACTTCAGCAAGTAAACTGTTATACTAATTCATGATAAACAAAATCTGCCTACGCAATGCAAACTGCCTAAGGAGCCAGTCTTGCTTTGAGCCAAAGAAAGGGTGGGTGGAAACGTTCCTTTGGCTGGGTCAGAACCAGTCAGTGGGATTACACTTCTTACATCAAAATATATATATATTGTATATTCCTATGTAGTTCATTTTAGTGGGTCAGGAACAAAAGAGGAGCCTGAATAACTTACCATCTGTGTTTAGTTGTTCAGGTTGTTCATATCGTTCATTTTTAGTTGTTCAGTTGTTCATATTTTCTTCTTTAACATTTTTCAGCTTCACTCTTCCTTTCTCTTTTTGCTCTCAGTTAAGGGCTCAACCAAAAGACTGGACAATCTGGAACCAAAGACAGAATATCAGTTCTGTGTTCAGCTGAGTCGGCAAGGGGAGGGTGGGGAAGGCCACCCTGGACCGCAGGCGAGCTTCACAACAGCTGCGCTGGGTAAGCCACCGTCCTTCTTCAGAAAAGGCCTATTTCAGGTGGTTATCTCTGTGGTCTGCTCCCTGATATGCACTTTCCTTTGAGGAAAAGCAGCATCTAGATGTGAAAAATATGTAAAACTTTTTGAAATAATATCAGCAAAGCAAAAAAA
>JACDJE010000442.1:418211-457109 GCA_016647715.1 Pavo muticus | reverse complement strand
AAAAAAAAAAAAAAAAAAAAAAAGGAAGAAGGAGAAAGGGAAAAGAAACAAAAAGCTAAGGAATCCACATCTTCTTAATATCAGTGTGTGTTTCATTCTTGTTTCATACTTCTAGCACGTGTAGCATTTTTTTCTTCTTTTAATGATGAACACATTGAGTTCCATAGACCAAGCTCTTTTTTAATTCAAAAAAACAAACAAACGAACAGAAAAACCACTCTGGCATTGTAATTCAGCTACGTCAATGCAGAAAGAGTGAGCATTTAAGGAAGAGAAGATACAATGCAGTGTAAACACCCTATAGTTGTATGAAATCCTGTTTATAACTCCAGCCTCTGCTGGAAGTACGGAGTACTGCAACATGGGTGACTGCATGAAGGTTATAAAACAGTTGCCTTCAGTTACAATAGCTTGTCAACAAAATTCATCTTTTGTTTAGCACTGAGCAAAGTGTTTGTCCTAGTGAGAGAAGGTGAATGAGGTGGAAATTCACTCCAACATTTCTGTGTGTTTGTGTTTGTTCTCAGGAATACCTCCTGCACCATACAACATCAAGTTTTCTAACACCACAGACACATCCTCAGTCATTTCTTGGACAACTGCTGAGGGCCATTCCATCTCCTCCATCATCATCAGCTACAAAATTTATGGCAAGGCTGAGTACAATCACATTGACATTATCATTAAGAACTCCACCATTACTCAGTACCATCTCAAGGGCCTGGAGCCAAACACTGTGTACCAAGTTCAGATTAATGCTCAGAACAACATCGGCTTGAGCAACCCAAACACATCCTTTGAACTGAAGACTCTTCCAGAAATGAAAGGTTGGTAATTCCAGCATGCTGGACATGCACAAAACAGGGCCAATTAGCTAAAGCAAAGTTGTAATATACTGTTTTAGTTTCCTTTTTATCTTAATTTTGACACACAACACAGCAACACTGGCATTTCATTCTCAGTTCACTGCATGGTATTGGTGAAGTGACAACACAAAACATTTGTGTGCATCCACTAGAGAGTGCCCAACAGCTCATAAATTAATGAAGCTGCATTAAATCACTGAATGTGACCTCCGCACCACTCTGCCTGCATTCAGCAGAACCTGCAGGTGCTTGTACATCTGAAAATCGGACCATACAATGTCTGTGACGTTGCTGTTAAACAAATGGGTTGTAACTCTGTCTTTATACTGTTTGTCGGATGGGAGTATTTACCTATACGTTGCTCCTGGCTGTTTCAGAATTAGCTGAAAATGATAAACTCTTTATGTGCTTCCTCTACAGCTCCATATGAATCAAAAGGAGGTAAAATGCTGCTCATTGCTATCCTTGGCTCTGCAGGGATGACCTGTGTAACAATTCTGCTGGCCTTTCTCATCATGCTGCAGCTGAAGCGAGCCAACTTCCAGCGCAGAATGGCTCAGGCTTTCCAAAATGTGGTGGTGGGTTTCTAATTTTCCTGAGTCAGTGTGGCTACTTACTTTGGCACCATCTTTTTCCTCGTTTTTTTTTTTTTTTTTTCCCACTTCCTTTTCTTTGGTCTTTCCAAATACAATCTTCTTGTTGTGTGTGCAATTAATGTTCTCAATGTAATTTTTTTTCTGATAGTCACATAGAGCTAAAGCAAGCTTAACTAGAACCTGACTTGAAAACAGATGGACACAGTTTATCCTTTTCACTTCTGTCTCGTTATACCTGTGTATCACAAGTAATAGCAAGCCAGGCAGAATGGAGTAGCTTGTCCTGTTCTGAAACTACAAAATCTTTAACCCTTGATTTTAGCATCAGTGATATTTCTGCCATGGCTTTTCGAGCTGGGGGCAGCACAGCAGGATTGGACAATGGTAACATCACAGTTCTGGCAGTTCTGAGGAAAATGATGAAGTTTATGCTTTCTCTCTCTCTCTCTCTGTATACTTGCACCCTGCTGTACTCTCTGCACCACTCTGCTTTCCAGCAACATCTCTCACTTTAGAGGGGAATCCATGAAGGAGAATGGAGCTGGGCTAAAGAATTCCTTCAACAGCATCTACGCAGTTCATTTCCTAAAAACAGAATTGGGGAGCATATTCAAAAAGATGACCTGTGTCTCCAGGTCTCATAGAATACCCCTGCTCTTTGTCTTGAAACTTCTCCAGAAGTTTTTTGTGGGCACATGTGGCTGAAGTAGGGATGTCTCAAGTATGGAGGTGGATCGTTTCCTCTCTTTCTCCTTTCCTTGCATCCTTCTTCCTCAGTCTTACTACTGAGCCTGGTTACCACAGAATTTAGTCAAACTTGGTACAGAGACAAACCCTACTGAGGTTTAAAACTGGTTCTAAGGTCAGTATTACCAAATTATTTTTGTTCATCCCCTTCGTCTCCATGAATTGTAAAATTGTTCAGTGGGCCAAGCTATATTTATTATGCATAAGTTAGGATCCCAACTACTTTCACGGATCCAGGTACAAGTGTTTGATGCAGTAATTTTCTACTGTACTCATTTGTGTGTTGGCAGAAGATGAATGAGGCTGTGTGTGTGAGTACATGAGTGAGCACACACGCATTCAGGGATTTCTCCATAAAGAAGAAACCATTGTCATTTGCTTAATTCTGTTACAGAGGGAAGAGCCAGCTGTACAGTTTAACTCAGGTACTCTCACTCTGAGCAGGAAAGCCAAAAACAGCCCAGATCCCACTATTTACCCAGTTCTCGAATGGAATGACATCAAATTTCAAGATGTGATTGGGGAAGGTAACTTCGGGCAAGTCTTGAAAGCACGAATTAAGAAGGATGGCTTACGCATGGATGCTGCAATTAAAAGGATGAAAGGTAGTAAAGATCAAAGACTCTGAGTCTATAGACTTCTCTTGATTGTTTGTTTCAGAGGTTTCTCTCTCTTTAGAAGTGCTTAGTAGCCTTCTCTTAACACTAAAATAAATATTCAAAATTACTAATGATGTTGTATTGGCTGTTACTAGACCAGGACCCGTGTTCTGCCAAAGACTCCATTTCTGCTCTGACAAGTTGGCCTGCATTCCTCTTTAATGTTAATATCATTAACTATTATGTATTTTGCGATTCATAGGTTAGTATAAACTTCATGTGTGTGTTTATCTTCAAAAGAGGAACCAATAAAGCATGCATTGGCTAGACAGGAGCACAGAGTGAGCCTTTGGTCACAGCATGTGGTTGTCTTGCTTGCCTTTTTCACTCACAGATGACCACATCTATGTATCTATACATAAGACACTGTGAGACTTAATTTCTTTGTATTTGCCAGTCATTACTGCAGTGTTCTGGAGAGAACTACAACACACAGAATACTGCAAGAATGTATGTATTTTCTTACAATTCACTAGATCACTATGTAGGCAAACTGGAAGACACTCTTAAATATGATGACCACTATAAAAAGAGCCAAGGTCTGCGTCCAGGTAGGAATAATTCAAAGAGCACAAAAGGAAAGATTCATAGGCAGCTAGTTACAGTATGATCTGCTATGACATCTACATTCTCAAATAAAGGAAACAACAGACGTAATTTGTTAAGGTGCTTTCTTTCTTGGTAGATGGTTGCTACAGACATTAAGTTCACTCCTTTTATTTTTTCCTTTGATTGAAAACTCGTATTCTTGTAAATAAATATTAATGTATCATAGAGTTTTCCTCTTTCTGTTAGAGATGAAGCAGTAGCTTCCCAAGCAGCCCAAAGTCCTCATAATTATTAATAATACAGCCATAAATTCAGTTCAAAGGAAAACATAAATGCTGATTTGGTTTTTAGAGTATGCTTCAAAAGATGACCACAGAGACTTTGCTGGAGAACTTGAAGTCCTTTGTAAACTCGGTCATCATCCCAACATCATAAATCTTCTGGGAGCATGTGAACATCGGGGTAAGTAGTGTCCAAATATTATTACTGTCCAACTTCTACTGATATTCTATGATATTCTAACTACCTTAATTTTCACTAGGATATCTTTATCTTGCTATTGAATATGCCCCCCATGGGAATCTACTGGACTTCCTTCGTAAAAGCCGGGTGCTAGAGACTGACCCAGCATTTGCTATTGCCAACAGCACTGCATCTACACTTTCCTCTCAGCAGCTTCTCCATTTTGCAGCAGATGTTGCAAGGGGGATGGACTACCTGAGCCAGAAACAGGTCAGACCTAAATGTTCTACCAGCTGAGAGCACAGCACTCATTTTTCAGGAGCTACCCATCTTAATGAAATCAAAACGAGGTTTTAATTTTAGCTACTATAGCACCCAGTGGATGACTGTTATTTTGTTGTGCTCACTCAGCCCTGTGAAATACTTTGTCACTAGGAATTCTGAAGGAGGCATTAAAACTTAGAAATGACGTGGTAACTAACTGCTTTAATCTCTAGCTGAAGTCTGAAATGTTCTGGTAGTGGCATGCAAAGCCATTTGCTTTAGTTTTCATTTTTACTCTGAATGTTTACAATTTTAGTATAGCACTGAAATAATAAATGTAAAATCACAGTGACTGCGGTGACTTCTGTTTTCTAAATTTTAGTTTATTCATCGAGATTTGGCAGCAAGAAACATCCTAGTTGGAGAAAATTATGTTGCAAAAATAGCTGACTTTGGCTTATCCAGGGGTCAAGAAGTCTATGTCAAGAAAACCATGGTAAGGAACAATTTTTTGTTTTCTTGTTGTTTTCTAGTTTCATATAAAGAAAAATGCAAACTCATAGTTACTAGATAACTGATTTGTTATATACATATACACTGATATGTATAAAGGTTTATATTAACTATTAATGTACATACGTTACTTGTAAATCATATCTATACCAGGTTTTTGTTACATACAGTATAGTTGAAAATTATTTCTGTGAATGTGGATGACAGCAAAATAACCAATTTTGTAGTCAGTCATGAGATTTAGTCCAATTGCACTACAAATATACAGAGAATCTACTTTCAGTGTATGGAAAGAGATGTGTAGATATCTGAACACTATAAAAATTATTATTATTATTATTTTCAGAATTTATCTGGCTGGGGCAAACTAGTCTAATTCTACTTAACAAGGCCAGAGTTAACAAGATGGTAAAAAACAGCACAGTGGGATCTGTGAAGCTGACAAAGTAGCTGTCCAGAGCTAGTGCTTTGGATGATGTGGAAGAGGAAAATGATGCCTAGTAAACATAGCAGCAGGGTGGTGGGGTGGACTAGATGATCTTTAAAAGTCTCTTCCAACCCAAACTATGCTACAATTCTGTGATTCTGTATTCCAACCCAAAAGCTAACTGCCATGAAATAATTTCCAGGGACGACTTCCAGTGAGATGGATGGCAATCGAATCATTGAATTACAGTGTTTACACCACTAACAGTGATGTGTAAGTATGTTTTAAGAGGTCCTTTTTAATTAAAGATTTTTTCAGTACCAAAGAAAGTCTGATAGTGAGGACAGTGACATCCAATCAAAGAATTCATGCTGTACCAGCATGAGCAAGCAAATGGCAAGAAAAAATAAAATCTGCAACAAGCTAATTAGATTTGTGTTACTAATAGCAGTATATTTCCCACTTGAAATGAAAAACTGCTGATTCCTTCAGAGAGTCAGAGAGACTCAGCATTTTAGTCAGGCAACCAGAACAGATACATAGCAGAGCAATTTGTACCAGTACTATTTGCTGAGCGCTTTTCAGTCTAGTAAAGGACTCCAGCTGGTGGACTTACAGGGAATTAACTTCACTGATTCCATGCATTCTGATTCCATGAACTCTGTCATTTTACAAAAATTAGTATGAAAAAAATAGAAAGAATGAATCACGCTTCCTTATGTTATCTGCATCTTAGCTAAGCCATCTACCACTTTAATATATGACATCTTGTATTCTCATGGCACTCAGTAATTTTTCTCTGTTGCAGATGGTCATATGGTGTCCTCTTATGGGAAATCGTTAGTTTAGGTAAGTAAGCAAATTGTGTTCTGCACACGTAAACCCACATGGGACCAGCCAACTCCATCCACTCAGCCTGCTTGAAGCTTCTTGCTTTGCAGCATATTTAATTTTTATTCTGTTTCATTTAACAGAATCATATTTAGCTTCAGTGTGCTTGGAAATGTCACATTTTCAGCCTGTGTACCAGTCTAAATGACCATGTTTTCATTGCACTGCAAAACAGACCCAAACCTAGATAGAAAATTCAGCCCATCACATGATCTGTAGTCCTAATTCCAAACGCTATAAGGCTCATGGGCACCTTTTGCTCAGCCTGAGTTTTAAATCCATTCTTTTTTTTTTTTTTTTTTTGCCAAATGTCTCCAGTTCCAGTACTGCTGAAGAAAATTTTTGAACATTAACCAGATTTAGAGGTCTTTTCTTCATATCTCTATTCATGATGTAAGTGACACAGCCTCTGACTGTCACACAGACTTTTTCATTTGTGTCTGAGTGTGCCATGCGGTCTGCTGGCCAAGAGGTACAAACTGATAGAGGTGCACATTGCACGCTGGGCTAACAACAACTCTGGTCTAATTTGTTTCCAGATTTCCTTACTAAGTGAGCTAATGGGTTTGTTCTAGATACGGATGAGAGTTAGACATTGTTTTTCATTTCTGTTAGGAAATTATATTTTCTTTCATAAAAAAGATACCACTCAGAACAATGTTTTGACTCTGCTTCAGGTGGAACGCCGTATTGTGGAATGACCTGTGCAGAACTCTACGAAAAATTGCCTCAAGGGTACAGACTGGAAAAGCCTCTCAACTGTGACGATGAAGTGTAAGTTCCCTGAGCAAACAAAACAAGAAGAATAACAAACATCTGCTACAGGGGAGAGTGTCTGAAATAAACTAATAGCATAACTGTTCAAAAAACATAGAAGTACTCAGCACTAGTGAGGCCACACCTCGAGTACTGTGTTCAGTTTTGGACCCCTCACTACAAGAAAGACATTGAGGCCCTGGAACGAGTCCAGAGGAGGGCAACGAAACTGGTGAGGGGTCTGGAGCACAAGTCTTATGAGGAGCGGCTGAGGGAGCTGGGATTGTTTAGTCTGGAGGAGGCTCAGGGGAGACCTCATTGCACACTACAACTTCCTGAAGGGAGGTTGTGATGAAAAAGGGTCTGGCCTCTTCTCCCAGGCAAATAATAGGACCCGAGGAAATGGCCAGAAGTTGTACCAAAGGAAGTTTAGGTTGGACATTAGGAGAAATTTTTTCTCTCAGAGAGTGGTCAGGCACTGGAATGGCTGCCCAGGGAGGTGGTGGAGTCGCTGTCCCTGGCAGTGTTCAAGAGGCGCCTGGATGAGGAGCTACGAGATATGGTCTAGTAGCTTGTGGTACTAATAGGAATGGGAAGGCAGTTGGACTGGATGATCTTGCAGGTCGTTTCCAACCTTGTGATTCTGTGATTCTGTGAAGTTACTTTCTTTTTTTTTTGGGGAGTGCACAAGTGGGCTTCTTTTTAATGGAATGTGTATAATTTTCCAAAAAACGTGAACTCATAGCTTTAACCTGTGTGTCTAAACCAGCACGTGTTGGTGTTCGATTTTAAAGGTATGACCTAATGAGACAGTGCTGGAGGGAGAAACCTTACGAAAGACCATCGTTTGCTCAGATACTGGTGTCGCTGAACAGGATGCTGGAAGAAAGAAAGGTAAGAACAAATCCCTGGACAAGAATTAGGCCATGAATAATTTCAGTATCATTTAGGATTACTGAGGTAATGCGCTTTGTATCACACTCTTTCTGTTTATTTCCTTTCCAGACCTATGTGAATACTACCCTATATGAGAAGTTCACATATGCAGGCATTGACTGCTCTGCTGAAGAAGCTGCTTAAGACGGGAGCAAAGCTTCATTCAAAAATGATTTACTAGAGAAAACCAAAACTCAGCCTGATGGAGAACAAGATGTGGTGTGCTGTGTAGCTCTAGCTGTATACTATACAGTAATGTTTTACTACAGGTATCTATGTGTATATCACATAGTAACCCCTGCCTTCACAGGCTGTAGAAGTGTATATACTGTTCTGAGCAGGAATAAGCTGGAGTCATAAAATCTGCTGTCTCATCGGCAGGGTAATCTTTTTTCTAGCTACATAGACAAAATGTATATGTTACAGCTATTGTAGTGCATCACCTGTTGCCATCTTAGATACGTACCAAGAGCTACTGAGAGCAAAGTCAGTATCGTATAACAGTATTTCGTATACATCTTAATTGTGATTCAAACAAAAATGCTAAGCTCAGTGTGACAATGGAAACATGCAAGCAGATGTCAATCCAGAATTCTCACCAATTCGTTACTATGACTCCTATTTGAATATAAAAGTAAGGTGGTAGGAATTATCTGTTTGAAAAGTCTGCTGACGCTTGTAAGATACAAGGAATAATATTGTTCTTTCATTGTCCAGTTTGACAGTGTTTGCCTAACTTCAAAAAATAAGCATATATTTTTAAGTCTTTGATGCTATGTGAAGCAGCCATCCAGAAACCATCACGAAGCGTAGGATGGAAGACGTTATTGGGGATATACATGACTTTTTTTTCTATTTGTATTTCATTTACTAATTCTACTGCACAATTATAAATTACTACTTGTTATATATAAGCAGGACTTACTTTTCCTTATTTTATCCCTTATGCAGGTTGCTGTATGACCTTGTAAAATACTTTACTGAAGGGCTTTGAATCAGTGGTATCTGCCTGCCAGAAAGATCTAGTCTGTAGGTTTAATAAAAAGAGCATGGTAAGCATTGGCTTACCTGTTAGTGGGTTGCACGCTCTGCCTTCCACAGCGCATTACACCAGAACACATTTCCTCCATGTTGCATTAAAGGGTCAAAAGGTTTGGTGGAAAATAAACCCACTTGCATTCCAGCTTGTCCTGATACCAGCTGGGCTGTGGGCAGCTGGGATTACATCCTGAGAGCTGCCCAGTTTAGCACTGTAAGTCCGGTTGCATTCAATATATGAACTATTAATGCCCAACTCATCTAGTTGCAGCCAGATAGGCTCTCATGGCCAGATTAGTGAATAGTGCTGTTTACTGAAGCAACAGACTGCAGATTCGTTTGGATTGCCAGTAATACATGCACTGTCTGCAAAGGTGTGGGATGGATGTGTGCTTTGGTATATTACAATGAATAATGAGGAAAGTTCACCCAGGGATGTGTTTTCAACCAAAAAAAAAAAGAAGAAGGAAAACTACTGGCTCAAACCAGTAACTATGCAGTTTATCAGTTCCATAGGACCACTGAGTTCCCATCTCTACAGTATCATCATGAAGCCTCATGACATCATTTCTAGTCCACTCCACCCTCAGCGCTGTTTCTCCTGTAGTCAGCATTGAGCTCCCTGGTGTTGCTAACACTAAGGCTGCAGGTCATGTTGCCCAGGGAACCATCATGGGACAGATTCTTTGCACATTCACTGTATTCCACCCTGGAAGTTTCCTCAGTGCTGTACCTATTTTTAAGAGGAGACATCTCTGTGTCACCTACAATAGTATTCCATAGCCCCAAAGTGTCTTTATTTGTTGATCTGTAATCAAGAACATAATGCTATGAGCTCCCAACAATTATTATTCCAAATATCTCACATCCTAATATCCTCTGTACATCCCTACTAATTTACACCTACCTACTTCTACACACAAATTGACAGTATCTTCAGCTCTTTTATTGCTTTTGATACTACGTCCTTAATTTTCCCTTATCACATACAGTTCTCAAGCTCATACTCAGGGTAAGTTTATGCTTGGGAAAGAAGAAAAGCATTTCGGAGAAGTGGAGCTGGATGTGACACAGAATGTGCAGGTAACCATTTACAGTTGAGTGTTACCTACAGTTTGAAATTATCAGGAACATGATCAGAGGTAGTAGAGCTTTTAAAAAGAAGAAACGCCTGCATGCAACTTCTACCCAGGAAATTCTCCCATTAGGAAAGCCAGCATTCTAATCTCATTAACACATTCATGAGATGGCTAGCAGAATCAAAGACAAGTTTAGTTTGGGGAATCAAGTCAGCATAGGTTGGATATTGGGAAAAATCTCAGAAAGAGCAGTGAGGCTTTGGAACAGGCTGCCCAGGGAGGTGGTGGAGTCATCATCCCTGCAGGTGTTCAAGAAGAGGGTAAATATGGCACTGAGGGACGTGGTTTAGTGGGCATGGCGGTGATGGGATGACTAGGTGATCTTGGAGATCTTCTCCAACTTTTATGATTCTATGAAAGCACCATCACTTTCATATGCTGTTCTGCACCCTTTGCTACTAATTCTTGCTGATTCAGTCATTCATTCACGCTGTCAACACATAGAGATGGAATGAGCTTGAGTGCCATCCCCAAGGCAACACTTTAATTTCAGGTAGTCGAGGACAGCTTCAAAATGCTGAAAACATGGAAGCACTAACAATAAAAAGAACGAAGAAATTAACAGCCACCTGCTGGCTAGTAATGTGGCTGGAAAAAATAAATCTATTAATGACTAGATATCAGAATGAAGAAATTGCATAACTACTTTGTATTTCTATATTGTGGGACAGAAATAATTTCAGAATTTATAACTTCTTGTATATGAAAGATCATGAAAATTAATGGAAGTATTTCCGCATTTTGAGCTTGCTTCAGAAGACTGCAGCCAAGCAGTTTTTCTAAATCAGTTGCGTTTAGCCTGTGACCTGGAAACCCCAGTTTTTCACACTTCAGTTCTTAAAATTTCTCAACAGAAGTCTTCTGCAGAATCTGCCTCTACTTCTGACCTCTGGGTCAGAGCAGTTTCGTTCCCCATGTCAGTAGCGTCAACAGCTGTATTGCTGCTGTTGGGTAGGGGTGGCAAAGTGTGATGTTATGGCAGAGGAGAGGAGAAAAACAGAGTAGAAAAATGGTGCTCTGTTAGAAAGATCTGCCAAGACGTCTTCGTTTTCTAAGAAGAATATCTGCCTCACTGTTGTCTGGGCCTGAATGTTATGGTATACATAGAAACAGCATAAAAAACAGCTGTTAATACAAAAACATTCCAAGTGCACATATACTTTTCTATCTTTTCCAAAGAAAGGATACTTCTTTTTTCAAAATCCCGTTTGTTAATTTTAGCCCAGAAAAAATTTGTTTAGAAAATAAGTACTCTTTAGAGATCACGTCACTCCATCCCTGTTCATCATGAGCCACTGATGGTGGCTCAATTCATGTCAGGAAGGAATTGTGACAGTTTCAGCTGCCCGTATCTCCTATAAGAACACAAAGTTTATTCCATACTGTCAGGAAATATTGAGTTACACGCTCAGTGAGTCACAAGCACTATTTCCAGAATCATAGTTGCCCATAAGCCAGCTCTCAAAGCTTGTTGGTGGCTGACACCGAGATTATATTCAATTTCACTTTTAATTTGAGTCTTCAGACAAAGAGGTTCTACTGCGATTTGATGCAGCAGCAGCGAGTATCTCATCAACTGAGTTCATAAGAGGCACAGTTTCTGAGTCTGAGGATTTCCTGTGTGAGCCGTCTGCATTCATCCCACCCTCTGCCGATCTCTGCTGTTCACATGAGCGTCCAAAGGTACGACAAAAACTCCTGAGCCACAGAACAAAAATAATTATGTTATTTTTGCCCAAGGAGGTTGTGGATGCCCCATCCCTGGAGGCATTCAAGGCCAGCCTGGATGTAGCTCTGGGCAGCCTGGTCTGGTGGTTGGTGACCCTGCACATAGCAGGGGGGTTGAAAGTCGATGATCATTGTGGTCCTTTTCAACCTAGGCCATTCCATGATTCTATGATGCTATGATTCTGACTAGAGGGATTCAATGGAAACTTAACAGATACCACAATATAGATATATATATATATATATTCAGTAATATATATATGTGTGTGTGTGTGTGTGTGTGTGTGGATAATAAATTACTGAATTTTAGCTTTACTGAATTTTATTTTTTTCAGGATTTGAACTGACAAAGAGGAGAATCTCATCTTACCACACTTTAGTGCACTGGCTCTTAGAAGTAATATAATTTAGATTTTGTAATAATTTCTGCATATGCTTTTCATTTGCATGTGCAGCTCTTCCTAGTGCTTACCACATTTTAACATAGTTTTTTAATTCTACGTTTAGAGCAGAACCTTACTTCATTATCCAGAAACCTACAGCCCCCTCATTTACTGGGGGTTGGGGGTATCGGTGAGAGCATCTTTCAAACAACATAGTAAGTTTACAACATAGTAAGTAACAGGGTATTACACAGCCTGAGGCCTATTATCATGTCTGCCTCCAGCTTGCAGAGAGCTCAGAGGTGTAGTAAAGGGATCAAAATAGCATGGACACAGCTCATGACTGGAAAACTTACCCTTTCTGCATTCTGCGTTTTCTAAAAGCCACACAAAAACAAACCATAAATATGAGGTAGATGGCTAAAGCTATAGACGACACAGCAAGAATTGCAGTCTCTTCAGAATTTTCTTTTCTGGTTTCTTCAGCTGTGTTCTCTTGAATCAAATCAGCGTTGTCCGACACTACAACAGTAAAGCACATCACACCATTAGTATTCAAACAGGCAATGTGCTGGGCAAATGGACATGCCCAGAAACAGGTTATACCTATACAGTTCACAAACAAAAAATGAACGCTTTCCAGTGTAATGAATCGTTCTGCAAAAACACAAACCCATTTAATTGTAAAAAACTTGGCCCAAACTATATCTTTTCCAGTCTTTCTACACACAGAAGGTAATTCTGACAGAAGTTGAGCAGCTCCACGGGCTGTAGAGATGTCAGTATTTCAAGCTTCATTACAATTCATTGCTTCATCTATTCGGAGATGAGGTCATCTTTGCGCCACTGATTCTGCATATTCTTGCCTCACTGTGTGCAAAACCCAACAAGGCTGCTGCACTGCATCACTGGTTGGCATTTCTTGGAGAAAGACATGACCTGAATGGTGTCTGTTGCCACTGAAATCAGGGAATCATGTGCTCTTGTTCAGTCAGAAAAGATGTCTGGGATGGAATAAAAAGAACAATTTATTTTCCACTGCTAATTCGTTTGTTTCAACAGAAACAAGTGAGATTTATTGTGAGTAATTTAAAAGCAGTGAAACATTCTATGAGGATTTAAAATAATTTGTGTGTGTCTGTTTATAAAAATTACAGCTAATTGCAACTTTTTTTTGCCCATGGAAACCAGGGAAACTCAGAGCTGCCCTCACTGAGTTAGAGAGTGTGTCTTTTTTAAGATTTTTACAGCTTTTTACAGATTATGTAGATGTCCAAGTTTGGTATAGTTAACACAGATATACAGCCCACTCCACTTCTTCTAGGTCTTGTTAACTTTCCTGATTGCAGTATTTTCTAATAAGCAGCACCAATCAGATCCAGATCTTTTGCTATGAGCACTGCAGAGTTTTTAAATGGTGACTCATTCACAGTTTAAAAAAAAAAAAGGTTCCAAAAAAGTCATTGATTTATCTTTGTTAACCCAGGTTTCTGCTCTTCCATCTCCTTCAGAAACACAGAATCATAGAACCATATGATTCTATGTATGAGACATCCTCATAAGCATTCAAAAATTTGGCTATTGGGTCTGAAATGCTTAAGATACGGTAATAGTTCAGTATTATATATGAAAAGGAAAAGGTTGCCCAGAGATGTGGTTGATGCCCCGTCCCCAGAGACTTTCAAGGCCAGGCTGGATCAGGCTCAGGGCAACCTGATCTAGCTGTGGTGCCCCTGTTCATTGCAGGGGAGCTGGAGCAGGTGGCCTTCAGAGGATTCTATGAGACTCTATGAAAAACCTTACATTTAAGCAATAACTTTTTATCCTACCTTTTATGATTCTATACAGGAACTTAGAACATACAGACACAGCTTCTAGGATAATTTCTTTCATTACAGTCTGTTTCACATAAAAAGTTTTGCTTATTAGCCTCTTGTTAGAAAATGAAATGAGATTACTATATTTTTCTCAATTAATCAGAAATAGAAATAAGCTAATTTACTTTTCCAGACATAGAGTAAGTATTTTGAATGAATCAGTATGGGGAAAGAACATAGAATCTCAGCAGCCAAATTGTACCTTTGATCACCAGTGCACGTCTCCCATTCAGGCCAGTAGAAACTTAACTCCATCCACCCATTTGTGAATATGTTTAACACATTGCCTCCACTGGAAAGTAGTAGTAAAATGTACTTGGAGGTAGGTAGGAAAATGAAAGGTACACAATCTGAGGCGCTTTTCATGGTTTGGGGATATAAGCATTTCTTCACACTCAGTACTTATTTGCATTGTGCCTTCTACAGTTTGTTAATATGGACTAAGTTTCATCATCCTTTGGCTGGTGTTTCTACCTGCTAATACCCGTGTACCTCAAAGACAAGGTTTGCCTGACGTTCTTCCTGTTCTGTGATAGTAGGATGAGAGTATGACAAAGACTCTTGATTTAAGGTTTCTCATTGATTTCATTACTGCTCATCAAATTTAGAATCGACGTATTTCTTATAATGCTTAGTTTGATAAATTAAAGTCATATTTAATCCTTTGCTGAGTTCTCTACCATACCATTCAAAGGCTGTTCCTCACTGTAGTTCTGTAGGGCAGCGTTATGATACTGGGGTCCAAATCTGGATTCTAGAAAGGAAACACAGCAGCCACAAGGATTTTTCTTTCTCTGCTCTGTCTCAGGAATAATCAGAAAGTTCAACACTGGAGTGGAAAAGGAAGCAGAGGAAGCATGCCTACAAAAACTGCCTCATCAGGGTCAAAAGTCTAAGAGACAGAGCATTAGAAATCAGATATTTCTCTAGAAGACCTAGTTGGAAAAGTGTAAGATGGCTTCCCTTAAGATAAGGAAAAAACATTTTATTCTCTTGGATTTTGCAGTTCTGCAGTGATTAAAAAACTGAGCCCTTAAAATAGCTATATTAGGAACTTACAAACAACAGAAGAAATCCTGATCTTGAGCTCAGTCATAATCAGATCAGAAAAGATTTGTTTATTGTCATGGTAGAAGCACACTAAATATACCAGTACTAAATACACAAGAAATACCATAACCCCAAAGAAAACACCAATTAGTTGTTACCTAGTATCTTTGCTTCCTCAGAAATCTCCTCCTCTTCATTTCCTTCAGTGGAGAGGAAATTTACTACAAGCAGTAATAATAAAGAAGCTGCAGTTAAGCAGGAAAAATCTCATGGGGGTAGAAACAAACTGCTCACAAAAATCCCCATCTCTACATACAGATTTTAAAGCAGAGCTGCTTTTGCGGGAGTGTTTTCCAGCTTTGTGTCTGATTTTTCATGGCCCTGTGTGGAAAGCGGTGTATAATTCGCCTGTGGTGTGCTGAGTGGTACAGCAGTTTTCACCTGAGACCAACTTCCTTGTTTCTTGACTGAGAGCGATGAGGAATATGTTACTTCCCATCTACAGTTGCTCACCCAGCAGAAAAATACATTGCTATTAGAGTCCACTTTTACTGCCCTCAGTTCTAACAGAAGTGCCTCAAAGGCACGACTCGACCAGCACTGGAGGCCATGCTGATCTATGCACAATACCATGTGTTGGCAGTACTGTGGCCTTACTTCTTTTCTACAGTTAATTCAGAAGTGGGCTCTCTTTAACCACTGACTGAACTCTGTGGGTGATCACAAAGGACATCAATAGGAGGATTGTCAAAACCTGAAGAAAAGAAGCAGAGACCTGTAAGAACTGATCTATCACTGCAAGTCAAATAGTGTCAATGCATTTATTTTGTTGAAAGGTGAGAGGCAGGCAGCCTATTCATTCTCTCACCTGCCATTCTATAATTTTGTTTAGTTGTTTGGATTTAGGACTTCTTGGCACAAGCTCTGAGCAGTTTATCCTCTTCTTAGAACATTGGTAGCAAATGAATGTGGCACAAGATGTAATTTAAGATGCATAACTGCCTGATAAGTTGTGCCCAGCCAGTCTCTTTGTTACAGACTTTATGACTACTTTATGTGACTTCATATACTTCTACTTACAATGCTCCTGCAAATTCTGCAAACTCCTCCTTGACAGATCCTGCCCATGATCTAGGTAGAACACAAGTGTCATTGCAGAAACATCTAAATGAGTGCATACCAAGTTAAACTCTCATTCTGGCCCTGTAAGTCTGTCATTTTCTGAAGAGCACAATGAGAATATGAACAAAAACTCTCATATCCAAGTGAGAAAGATGGTTTTCAAACTACCCAGTTGTGCTCTAGTTGGTTTGTTGTTCGTCAAATGCAGCTGTTTTTAGAGAAAAACAAAACAAAACAAGAACAGCCCCTGTGAAGGCCTGGTACCTTCCAATTCTCTTTTTCAAATACTTGGATTCTGGTATTCTGCCTAAAATGCAATTGAGATGAGTGTTCTGAAGGCCACATCTAATGTTTTTCCACCTCTAAATTTTGAACACTTGAACCTGAAGTGGCAGTACAGCTAGACTTTGCAACTTAACTTCATTTTATTGGTTTCTATCAATCATCTCTCTTTTACCGGCATCATATTAATTTTCCTTATCATGCTCCCAATGATCTTCAGGAAACGTTGCTATCCGGAAAATGAAACAACCTAGTTTGTACCTAGCTGTACCTAGAACATAACCTCTGTAATCACTTTTACCAGAAACAGGTTTTGATTGGTACATACCATAAAAAGGCAAAAAGAGTACCAAGAAGAGCAGCGTGACCCACATGGCAGACACAGCACTGCTTCTCCAGAGGGCCTCAGGCTGCTCCCCTTTGTCACCCCCCAGACTGTGACATCATCAGGCGAAATCTGCACTGCTGGGTGGGGAAACCCCACAATTGTAGGGAATTGTAGGATGGGGAAACCCCATCTTTACACCGTAAAGAATACGTGTAAAGATGGCACCTGATGAAGGCATTACAACGCCTCCTCAGTCTCACAAATTGAGCTGAGGAGGGCCCTGTGAATTTGTAAGGACTGAGCACGATTCCGTGCAAAAGCACCGGGCTAATTAGTTGTGGTTTTATGTAAGGGACGTATCTCCCTCTGCTGACTGCAGAAGGAAAAGTCACTCAGTATTGTAATAAAGAGCACGGGGAGGAAAGTGTTGCAGAACAAAAACATGAAGAAAAAACTAAGCCTTAAAACAATACCATGCCAGGAAAAGAGAATTTCACAGTTGGTCAACACTTATTTAGCCAACATTCACATGGCTTACAGCTTACCCTCACTACTCATATAAGCAAGAATTACAAAATAGATGGAGGAATTCGGGGCATTCGTGGTGCGGCACACAGAGTCCCAGCCTGCAGCTTCGGCCATTCATGGCTGAGCAAAACGAATCTTAAGCACTATCACCCTCCCTGGGGGCACTCATTTACTAGCTGCCAGTTTTTAAATCTTCATCACCTGAAGGCTTTTCACTGAAAGACATCACAGAGAAGAGCATTGCTTTCCAGAGACAGAGAAGTTCAACCTCTCTCCTGCATTATCAAGAGATAAACAAGTCCTCCAGCACAGCTGGGAGGGGCAACAAGGAGGAGACCTGTGTGAGAATATACCAACGCTTTGGAAGGTGTTTGTGAGACTGCAGAGAGACTGCTGGTGCCTGACCTGCCTCAGACATGCTGTCCCATGTGACGCCAGTGAGGAGACCTGGACCATGCCATCTACTGCAAATGTGTGGTACAGCATTTGTGCAAGCATCTTCACGTATGTGCACACACGGCCAATACAGCCAATAAGGGGCAGCTGCACACAATGGATTTCGGGTACCTTCCGTTTCCTTGCAGTAGGTCCTGGCAGACACACAGTGTAGGTCTCTGCTTGAGGTAGCAGAAAAGATTCATACTGCCCTTTAATTAGAGGTGTCCACCATTGTTTTCAAAGCTGACATGCTAAGCTATCTTCTAGCATTAGCAACAGGGTATTGAAATTAAAACCAGGCATATGCATTTTGCTTCCTTACAGAAAATAATAGAGACGTGTTTGACTGTATTACATACATACTTTAATTTCAGAGCACTTGTTCTTAGCTGTCCTGCAATTGGCTTACAACAGCCTCATTGTCTTAGCCCTTGCTTTTGTCACTGTGCCATAGATCACAGATTATACTCCATTTTCATTTTTCAGGAAATAATTATATGGCCTGTCGTTTTAATGGATAAGCATTGCTAACAATTGAAGTTAATGAGAGAAAGCCTGTTAAATTTATGTCATGGCCTTTGAAAATGTATTGCTCTTTAAACATAAAAGCATGTTCTATTTAGCACCAGCTTGGCAAGTTTTTACGCTCCTCAAGTGCTGCAGAAGAGGCCCAAACAAGTGTTCACTGGAGCTGGGAGTTCCTCCCCACCCATGAAGAGCATTCCCAGGCTGAATGGTGTCCTCACTTGATCTTCTCCAAAACCAGTACCAGGGAGTGTTCAAGAAACAGAAAGTACTGTGAGGGATTTCATAATAACCTGTGAAAAATAATTCTGCTCAGAAAACTATTAGGTCTACTTCATTTTGACCATCAATCAGAGAATTCAGTTTTTAGTTACAGTCTGCAAACAACAGTTAGTTATATTGCATTTCACTTTTTATGATCCCTTGTTCTTTCACTGGCTCCAACAAAAAGGACGAGTTCTTCCACTCGCTCCTGTGCTGGTTGCTCTGCTCTGTACCCCTCTCGTTCCTTTTGAGCAAGCAGAAGCCTTTTCAGCCTTCTGAAGGTGGTACATAAGAGCTAGCAGGATATCATCATTCAGCCAAAATCTGTATCAAGGGTTAAACTTCAGTCTACAAATCCACATACAAATTCTGATACTCCCATCCCTTGCCAGCCACACCATTAGAATCAGTTTATTAGTTCATGGGAAAGCAGTTAGAAAAAACACGATCAGTATTTGTATTTGAGAGCAAAACTGAGATTTTACGCTCTTCAGTGTTGCATGCAGTTACTGAGAAGAGGGATGTGGCCTCCATTGCTGCTCTGGCAGCCAGGACCCCTGCTTTCAGAAGGCACCACGGAGTGTCCCTGTGCCCTCTTCTTGTCTCATGCCCTGAGACAGAAGCTTTATGACAGCTTACAGTGCTGCCAGTTCACATGAGCTTCTGTCACTTTTAGGGGATTGAGGGGGTAAAAAAAAAAAAAAAAAACAAGCTCAGGAAAGATGCACCTTTTCTCCCCCTTTTCTCCACCTTTTCCCTGACTCACCCAGGCACTTTTAGCCAAAAATCCATCCCCCAGCTAGGCTCAGCTCTCCTTGGTTTTGCAACACACTACTCTCAGTTTTTCTGTTGAAATAAATGTAGAATCCCGTTACACATGCTTTGTGATACACAAACTTCTCCAAGGAATCTGTGGAAGGGGGCTCTGCCAGCCTCTGTAAAGGGTTGACCTTCCCTCCCAGCTGCTCCATCAGTTCAGGGGCTGCCTTACCGTATTCACCTGGCTTAGTGACCCAGTTTTGCATATTGCCTGCAGGTCACAGGGACTGCTATCACACCAGCTGTGTGCAGGGGAATTCACAACCATACCTAGCATAACCTAGCACAGGAACCTGTAATGAAGGGTGGCCTGTCACTGAAACCTACTTACTGAGGACACCAGCTCTACTTCAAGACTACGTGCATCAGCTTAGAAACTCGTTGGCATACCACGCTGTTTGAGAAGGATAAATGCAGTGCATTAAATGAATAGGATTTTGTTGTTTCTTTCCTTTTTCTTTTTTTCTGAATAGTTTGTCAATTAATGCATGCTATTTCTTTCCTTGTGCTTGATTGTGTCATAGCTACCTAAAAAATTAAGCAAGCAGGCAGATTAATTACGTACAGTATTAACATAACTATTATGATCATAGAATCGTAGAATCATAGAATGGCCTGGGTTGAAAGGGATCTTAAAGATCACTTAGCTTCAACCCCCCTGCTATGTGCAGGGTCACCAACCACCAGACCAGGCTGCACAGAGCCACATCCAGCCTGGCCTTGAATGCCTCCAGGGATGGGGCAGCCACAACCTCCTTGGGCAACCTGTTCCAGTGCGTCACCACCCTCTGTGTTAAAAACTTCCTCCTATTATCTAACCAAAACCTCCCATCTCAGTTTAACACCATTCCCCCTTGTCCTATTACTATCCACCCTTTATTTTCCCCTCCTGTTTATACACTTCCTTCAAGTACTGGAAGGCCACAATGAGGTCTCCCCGGAGCCTTCTCTTCTCCAAGCTAAACAAGCCCAGTTCCTTCAACCTTTCTTCATAGGAGAGGTGCTCCAGCCCTCTGATCATCTTCGTGGCCCTCCTCTGGACCCGCTCCAAGAGCTCTGCGTCTTTCTTGTGCTGGGGGCCCCACTTTGGGTCCAGTCTGATGGCAAATGGGAGAACAGGTGACTTAATTCTGGGGCTTAACTCAGTAGCTCTTACACATGGGTGCAGAACTGATTCTTGTTTCCATTAGGAAAGGCAGAAAACACTTAGTCCTATGCATTGTCTAAATGGTAGCACCACTGAGCTAGAGGATGCCACCACACTGTGAGGTGCACCAAGTTCAGTGGAGGTGGCTGTGTTCACACATTGCTCCCCTCACACTCTGAAGGAGCAGCACCTCTCAGCAGGCAGCCCCTGCCAGTGCCAGCTGCTGGAAGTTACCCATTTTATGGCAGAAATTAATGTGTCAGGTGCTCAAAGCTGAACTAAACACACAGGTGTCCTGGTTCACAGAGCTGACTGGCCTGGCAGGATTTCCCATTGCTCAAGGAGGACTCCATGGCCCAAGTCCTGATGGTGATACCATACAATAGCAGGAGAGGGGCTTGATTTACTCCCTGTATAATGAGATGCCATCTCCTTCTTCTAACTACCACCACTCCTTGTGTCATATTTATTGCTGAATGGCCAGTAATTACATGCTGTACGGCTTTTAGGGATGTGAGTAACACTCTGCTACTAAAGGTACATGTGCACCAGGTGTGTGATTGGATTACCAGCCAACTTGAACTGCATCTAACTGCTGTGATATATTAAATACAATCCAAGGGCTTGAATCGTGAGGTCCACCTGCTGTATGTCGGAACTACTTTGTTAATCAGGCAGAGGTCTCTGTTTTTTGAAGCATCTCCTGCTGAGTATGCATCACTTCTGCTTTATGCCAGCTCTGAGGACCATGAAGAGCAATGTGAAAAACAGGGAGGATGAATACTGCTTTGCTCCCTGCTGTGCAGCATCAGGGAGTGCCACACATTGCATATGCGATGGAAATGATGCAGCTGACAGTGCTTCCCGGTGCTAGAGGGAGTGCAGGCTGGCTGTGACACCTCCCCCTGCTGCTTCACTCCTCAGCTGGCCTAGGAGCTGGCTTCCATGAGCCAGCCTGGGATAACAGGAGCTGCATGCAGAGAAGCAGCTCCTTCCCCTGATAGCAAATGTCTCCTTTTGCCTGGACAGCCAAAATGGCAGCAGCAGAACAGATTCTGATGGTGACATGCTGTGACCAGCACACCACTGCAGCTGGAGGCCACCAGTCCAGCCCACACCCAGAGCAGGGCCACTGAGCAGGCTGCTGAGGCTGTGCCCAGTGGGGGTTTTGGTATCTCTGGGAATGGAGATCCTACAGTCTCTCTGGGAAACCTGCACCAGTGTTTTACAGCACTCGCAAAGGTTTTCCTTATGTTTGAATTTCCTGTACTTCACTTTGGGTCCAGTGTTTCTGCTAGAAACTGCTGATTCTTCTAGATGCCACTGAGAAAGGTCTGGCTCCGTGTTCTCCACTCCTCACACCTGGTATTTATCCCTGTGGATGCCCCACCAGACTCCTCCAGGTTGAACCTGCTGACAACATTCCTGCTAACGCAGCCCTGATGCCTCGGCCCCTGCCACTAGGGAGGGCTGATGAGTCACGCTCATCTTGGCGACCACCAGGACCCCGGGTAACTTTCTGCCAGGCTCCTTTACAGCCGGGTGCCCCCAGCATGCCCTTAGGTTGTCCCTCCCCATCGGCAGGATTCTACACCTCTCCCTGTTGATCTTACGAGGTTCCTGTTAGCCTCTTCATCCAGCAGGGTATGGGCAACTCTACATGGCAGCAGACCTGTCCCATGTTTCAATATTCGCACACTACCCTGAGTACCATCCTGTTAGTCTCACCACTGGGATTCTTTCAGCTCTGCTGAACTTCTCAGCTCCTTTTAGCAGCCGTTTTCCAGTCACTCCATCAGTTAGCATGCTAACCTTCAGCTCCTTCCCACCATCAGAGGCACCCAAAGTCCAGCAACAGATCTTCTCCCACATGCGGTCCCAACCTATCCCACAGCTATCCTTAACCTCCTTTGCTTCTGCTTGCTCCCCTTCTGTAACTGACTCACGTCCAACTTTCCCCATCTCTTTGCAGTGTCACAGGTCCCCTGACTCCCAGCTAAGTCCACGTGCAGCAGATAGTTTATGTTTTTGTCTCAGGCTTTCACTTCTTTCCATGACATACAAAACCCAACAAAGGCTCCTTAGTTCTGCTCTCAGGAGATGAAATTCTGCCTTCAGCTGGCTTGGTGACACTTACCCGTCCCTCTTGACCTGGGGTATCCCATCAGGAACCAACAGCAGAGCATGTTGCAGCCCAGCAGCTCCTGAGCCTGAAGAATGGTGGGCGAGGACCAGCAGGCCAGCAGAGCGACAGGAGGGCCACTCTCATGGCCAGTCAACATCTGCTCCATTTCCCCTGGTGTCATCCCAGTGCCAGAGGGCTGTGTGGAAGCTGGATCATCAGCTGTGACTGATCTTAGCTATCTCTAACTTCTGTGAGCCCACCAGGAAATTTCATCCTGCAGTACAAATACCATCTGCATTTTCCTCTCCAAAGACTTAGATTCCAAACAACTTCACAACACTCCTCAAGATTACATTTCATTTATTCATGATATTTGGATTTTACAGCTTCATCTACTTCGGATGATGTGAAAAATAATCTCTTGTGGTGTTATTTTAATGACTACAACAGTTAGTGTTGGTCTCTCTTCCCATACAGTTGCACCTCATTTAATGACATACAGAACAAAAAGAGTCTAAGACACATCTGACATCATTAAAAAAGAAATCAAACAACACGGATTCATGTAGGAGGAAAAGGAATCAAGCGCTTGTTTGTTAGAAATATCCCCTTAAAATAGCAAAAGAAAAATACATATTCAATGGGAAAGCTCAGGACATGTATCTGTACTTATTTACACACCAGGAACGCAGGTCTGCACACCCACCGAAACGAACACGTGTGCATCCACACATACACACGCCACAAATTCAAAAGAAGCAGTTCACTTTTTTTTCTCCTGGAAGAATACTGTAGTATCTCTTCGCTATATTATATCTATCTTTACAGACGGAAAACTTATTAAAACAGGAAAGAAACAACTACTTTTAAAAGCTCCAACTTACTTGGCTAAATCCCGAAAACCACTGCTTCTCTCATTAGTATAAAATACATCAAAAAGTGATTTTGATCATTTTGGATCTAAATGTGTTTCACTACCAGATTCTAACGACTGATTTGGCTTGCTTTGCCCTTTGTATAATTATTAAAATGCCTTTAAAATCTTTCAATATATGTGAAGTCTGATCACTGACCACTGTCTGTATTTGATCCCATAGTGTTATCCCCTTCCTCAAACAATTTAAACATGTGATATAGTAGCAAGTATATTCTTGTTTTATATATAGTGCATCCTGCTTTGAAGTGCCAGCAGGTACCTGGAAAGGAAAAAAAAAAACATGTAGGAAAGACAAAAAGCAAAAGAAAGGCATAGTCTGTTGCAGGATGGCTCCAGGACATATAGCCTAAGATCAACGTAAGTCTAAAGGTGCTGAAGACCTTGTATTTTGGAAAGAAAACAACTGTAGTCCTTGGAGCTCGATCTCCAGAATCAAAAGGTGGGCAAAATGCAGTTCAACACAGCAATGTGCAAGGTTTGGCACTTGGGCCGGAGGAATCCCAGGCATTGATACAGACAGGGAGGAGCAGTCCTTGAGAGCAGCCCTGCAGAGAAGGACCTGGGGGTCCTGAGGGATGAAAAACTGAACATGAGCCAGCAGTGTGCTCTTGCAGCTCAGAAAGCAAATGGGATCCTGGGCTCCATCAGAAGAGGGGTGGCCAGCAGGGACAGGGAGGTGATTGTCCCTCTCTACTCTGCTCTTGTGAGGCCCCATCTGGAGTACTGCGTCCAGTCTGGGGCCTCCAACACAGGAAAGATGTGGAGCTGCTGGAGAGAGTCCAGAGGAGGGCCACAGAGATGACCAGGGGGCTGCAGCACCTCTCCTGCAAAGACAGGCTGAGGGAGCTGGGCTTGTTCAGCCTGGACAAAAGAAGGCTGAAGGGTGACCTAACTGCAGCCTTTCAGTACCTAAAGGGAGCCTATAAACAGGAGAGGAGTCAACTCTTTACAAGGGTAGATAATGGCAGGAATAGGGGAAATGGTTTTAAGCTGAGGGAGGGAAGATTAAGGTTGGATGCCAGGGGGAAGTTCTTTACCAAGAGAGTGGTAAGGTGCAGGAACAGCTGCCCAGAGATGCTGTGGATGCCCCATCCCTGGAGGTGTTCAAGGCCAGGTTGGATGGGGCCCTGGGCAGCCTGGTCTGGTATTAAATGTGGAGGTTGGTGGCCCTGCCTGTGGGGGTTGGAGCTTCATGATGCTTGAGATCCCTTCCAACCTGGGCCATTCTATGATTCTATGATTTAAATTTCTCTGGTGGAGAGGCGGCTGCCTTTGGCTGGAAACAACCTGGAATCCTAATTCATAAGAACAATGAAGACGTGAGAGGCTGTCACTAATTGTGGTCTGGATACTTGCTCATCAGCCACCAAGGGTACCATTCTCTCATGTCCTCTCCACACAGCCCTGGGAACGTGCATGATTGCTGCGATGGTGTTTACCCCTTAGGTTTCTCCATGTCTTCAGTAAGTGTAAATAGGTCTGAGTTATGTTAATTCTTTTTCTCCTGTCCTCCTGCCCTGTTCTTAACAAATGCACTGGTCAGCAGAATTAACCACCGTGTGTGGTAATGAATTTTGCTGGAAAAACTCAAAGTTTTCACCTTCTCTCAAATCCAAAAGGAAATAATCAATTTCACTGCTGCTAAAAAGCCTCCCTTTCTAGTCTCTGGAACTCCATCCTTCACTAAACCTAAGGGAGGTTAATATCTTTTTCATATTAGATTTGTTGCTACAGTCCGGCACTAACCTATGTTCACACAAAGCAGAAGTTCATTACAAAATCCCTTATGACAGAGACAAATCAATGAAAGCTATTAAGTCTTTAATCACTGAAGGCAATTTTGGTATCACGGGAGTCCTGAAGTAAAGCCGTCTGTGGCCTCTATCAACTGAAGTGATCCCACTTAGATTGCCTTGAAGCTCAGCACTAACAACACCTCTTAAGGCAGCTGCCAGACTCACAGGACTTTTTCTAGGTATGAAAAAAAAAAAAAAAGATCTCACTGAAAGGCAAGTAAAAGAAATAAAGCAAAACAAAACGTAGTTCCAGAACCACATGAAATGCTACTAGGACACACGCTGGAGAATGGTTAGGAAGACACATAAATGGCAAGGTCAAGTAGAAAGATTTTCTCAGTAGGTGAAATGCATGCCTTTGCATACCATCACATTTAAAATACATTTCTCTTGACATATCCTGAGGAATCACATAAATCAGGACCTGTGATCAACACCCAAATCAAGTCATCTGGATGTGGCCCCAAGCAGATTGCTGATAACACTGGAATCCCTCAGATCTGGATCCAACAGGCTGCTGCCCCTCTCTCCTCCAGGGAAAGAGTAACCTGACACATTCATGTAGCAATGCCATGTTCCAGACATTATTCAGAACCAGATATCAAATACCAAGCATGGGAAATGGAGAAACGGCCCATGGCACAGGATGGCAAGGCCAGGGCAGGATATCTCTGCAGTGAAAGCAGTACGTGCTGGGAAACACTTGGCCAAGGGCCCAACCCTGCCATCTGGAGGAAGTTTATTTCATCACCTACCAAGTTTCAATTTGGCTTTTGGTGTTTTCCACAGCAAACACAGCTGAACAGATTTGCAATGCCTAGGCACCACACCGCAATTAGCCTGGCACAGAGGTAAAGTGAAAAAGGTGCCAGAAGGCCTCTGCCCTACTACCTACAGACAGGACTTGGGCCAGTGCCTGTCACAACACCAGTGGGGCCGACAGAAAGAGCTCAGTGCTCACAGAGAAAACACAAGCTGGAGCAAAACTCCACCTTCTGCCCATCAGAGCACACCACCAAACCAAGTGCATCGTGTGGTTGTTCAGCTCCTGAGTTGGAATGCCTTTTCCAATTAGACTCCTCAAGATTTTGGCCATGGCCAACACGGGTCCTCTATGGTTCCACAGTGCATTTTCCCTCCTTTGCCTCGTAATGTGTGCTAGAAAAGGAAACACAAGAGTTTAGGAAACTGAAAGATGGTTTTAGCAAAATAAACACACTCCAACAAAGAATTTTGCAAACACGCTGAGATCAATGCATTTATAAGGTTATTCAAAAGTAATTCAAAGTAAATGGGTACAAATTCTGCTGCATTTCCAGGCATCGCTACAGTAATTAGACTCAAAACAGTATATGTTAAGTACCATAACAAACTGAAGGATAGATTATTTTATGCATAAAATACTGTTTTTCAATTTCTGCAATGGCACTTTGACCTTGATGTTAATCTTTAATACATAGCACTGCAGCACTGCCCAGCTGTAGGAACAGAAGAACAGTGAAGTTCAAGTACACTGTATCAACTACAGCTCCAGCTCCAACAAGGCAATGACCTACAGGCTTTGGAGAAAGGTCTAAGAAACCCTTTCAGATGTAATCAAGGCTGCAATTCCACACATACCCGTGTAGCCTTCTTCCAAGGACACAACATTTATCATCACATCTGAAGCAGCTAAGCTCAGCAGTAGCTATGGCAATGAATTCCACATGATGGTTATATCCTGCCCGAGTGCCAGCACCAGAAGTGCTACGTTGTGCAACCCACAAAGAATTAACCTAACTGAAAAGACCACTGAAAAAGGAAGGACACTTCAGCCTACTTCCCTGAAAGCAAAGGATAGCGCTCCTTGTGTCATTCTAAAGATGCAGACAAGTCTCCACCTAGCTATGCTGAATGTTCACAGACAAAAGCCATTTCTCCCAGCAAGAACAGGATCACTAACATTTACAAGCTCTATTTTAAGCAAGCACGCAAGCGAGCAAGTCAGAATATACCACAACATGAACTACAAAAGGATTGTGGTTATTCTTAATTGCTGCTACACCTCTATTTCTAATGCTCCAATCACTGGATAGTCTATGAGATTTCCTTCTGATAATGTCTCAGAAGAAGTAAACATACCTAACTCACTTTAGGGAAGGCAGCAATAGGGTTCAGCACTTAAAAAGGAAAGAGTAATCTTTCACAATAACAAAAATGTGCAAAATTCATCAGAAGGCACAGAATACATAGGTGTGTTCCATTTGATCCCCATTTATTCAGCTAAATCTCTCCTGCAATCTGGTAAGTATTGCTTTTTGCTTCTTCTTTTTTTTTTTTTTTTTTTAAGAAAGCCTTTCATCAGGGTATATTTGACACAGAAGACTGGATTTACTGTGTTTACATCCCTCCAGGCTGTTCACCAATGTGTTAGTTAAGTTGGACTGAGAACTGGGGAGAAATATTCTCCAGTGCAGAAATAAGGCCAAACTGCTGAACACAGTTCAGGTGCAAAAGAGTCCTCTGCTCAGTCCCTCCTGGCCTGATTGTTACACTATTCATCTTTACTCCATCTTTCTCCCAACTACCAAAATTAAAGTTCTTTTCCCCTGAAAAGATTAAACATTCGGGTGAAAGAAAGCTGTCCTTCCTCTAAGGGGATCATAGGACATCAAGTTACTTGACACATTGGTGCACTCTGTAGGGTATTTCAGGACAATGCTGACAATATAGTTGCTTTCTTATGTAACGCAGAAACACCGAGCAGATTTGCTGTCAGTCACAGTAAGAATTTGAAGAGAGGACATCAACATTGCAGAGCTGTGTCTGGATTCCGCTCATGTAGCTGAGATCAGAGGCTGACCCTCTGTCACCCCACTAGGAATTGCAGTGAAGCACAGCTGCTGATCAGGTCAGCAAGGTCAGGATAGATCGGGCTTGAAGCAACCTGATGTCCTCGCAGATGTTTCTGTTCATTGCAGGAGAGCAGGACTACACGACCTCTCAAGGTCCCTTCCAACACAAACAATTCTACAAATCTATGATCAGCAGAAGGACGGGGCTGTGTTCCTGGAAACACAAGGCTCTCTGGCATTTGGGAACAGTGGCCAAGCCTTGAGTGGCCTGGTGATGGATGGGAGATGTTCAGGGCTGTAAGCCTCCTGTAACTCCAGACTGATATTCCACTTCATTTAGGAAACAAAGCACAAACCAAGGAACAAAATAAAAAGAAAACAACTTTGCAGCTAGTAATAGTTTCATTTGAATACAATGGATCTATCTCAAGGTCAGCCCAGGGACCTGAATTTCAGCGAGCTTTAGCAGCAGGAACATGGTCAGTCATTACTTGTGGCTGAAGAGGTTCTTATCCCTAATGAAGGAGCTAGGATTAATATGAAGTCGATTCTTCTTTCCCTCAGTAATCCATGTTGCTCAGATGAGGTTCCTAGCAGCATGCTCTGGGTTAGGAACACTGACAGCAGTGGAAAACTTTTGTGAAAGTAACTGCAGTTCCCATCCTTTCTGCTTTCCTGGATTGAAAGCAGACTCATTCTGCAAGGGCTGCCATGTTCTGGAACTCTGCAGCAAGGATGAAACTGGACATGTTTTCTTCAGTGAGTGGCTCTTCAGTGACACAACCTGGTTGTCATCTCCTTCTGTAAAACAAGAAGGGGGAATTAAAATGCAAAAGGACATTTGTTTAAAAATTTGCACACACCTCTTCGCAATTACCATTTCTGCATCTGCGCCAATTTACACAGCTTTATATGCCACCACCTTTCTGCTCCTCTCTGTCACTTTCAAGGGCAATGAAGATAATTGGCAATTAGCATGCTGTGTTTTGTCACTTTTGACAGCTTTAACACTTTGCTAATTTCCTATCCATGCCATGTAAAAGGTGCTGCATCCCACACAAAAGAAAGTACTCTGAGGCAGGAAGCCTTTTAACTTAATGCAAGGAACAGGTTCCAACTCTTGTCAGTGCACTTGCAGCTGACAGGAAACAGGGAAATATAATGTTTACCCAATTATTTCTGCCCACACGTGGACACAAAAGGCAAATCATTTTAGGACTCAACCAGATCTGTGGAATTTCACTCTAGGATGGGGTCTTGTAGCATTCAGACTGTATTTGGAACTGGGGGTTGGGATCCACTGCAGGATCTGATTTGACTTCACGTGATTACAGGCAATTTGATACAAACTGTCCAGCAGCTGACTACTCTGTTCTATAAAATCCTTCATATTTGTCCACAGAAACTGTGGAAAAGAGTATCAGATGGCCTGTCACTTTCCTGACTTTCTGTCAGAATTCAGATGTGAAAATGTGATTTGCTCTGAACAGAGGGCAACTCTTCTATACAGAGTGGGGACAGGTGCACGTCAGGATCCAAAAGCCTGCTATTTCATAAGAGTTTTGCCAGAAGATGTACGAGTGAGTGAAGAAGTCCCAGGTTTGACCTCGGGGTTGAAGGGCTGAAGCATGTAAGTGCCACTAGAGCTGTGCAGCTTGTCCTTTTAGCTGCCCTCTCACGGTGTCTCTGGACGTGCATAGCATTTCCTCTGGAACGTCTATCGATGTTCACAAAGTTGTCAGAATTTTCTGAAACTCTCTCTAGATTGCCTGAGTAATCTCATGTAAAAGCCATCTGGATAGTCTCATAACTCTACATTACTCTGGGCTAACTAGACCATTTAGTTACCTAGTAAGTGGAATTGTTGGATTTTTTTTCCTTTCTAGTCTTAATTAGTTTTCATTTCTAGTTGATTCACAGACTATCTTACATCACCGTTAATTTGCTGTCATGCGTCTAATTGAATAGAATACTGTCATTTACCACTGCTATAAAGACAACATAACAGGTACAGCAGTTTATAATCCAAACTGGTAGTTGCTTCTCCCTCAGACTTGTTAAAGATGACACAGATAAATGTTCGTGGAAAACTCTGCCCACTTTTCCTGTTAAATGTTATTTTAAAAACACAAAACAAACAAACAAAAACAGCCCAGGATTATTCCTTCAAAGCAACAAAATCCAACTGTAGAACTTAACCCAGCACACATAGGATATGGCAAAAACTTGCTTGGGAAGCAGTCCTCCTTTTCAAAGCATACGTTTTCATCCCCAGATGTGACAAATTCTTTGATTCCCCTTATCTGAAGATTAGTGCCTCTTGAGGCAGCAGTGATCCTTGCATTTAATTACTGAACGTCTACATGTCTGCACTGCACGTGCAGTAACCATGCAGGCCTGTGAGGTGAAGCACAGCCGCTTTGTCCTGCAGAGCTGCTGAGAGGACGTTGGCAGCTGGGCAGCAGCATCCTCTCTACAGAAAAGCAACAGGGTGGTAAGGCAGGCAGCACCAGGAGCTTTCTTATCTTGGCATAATAAAACACTGAAAGTGACTCATTCAACATTCAAAATGCATTTCCATTCCTACTTTAGGGAAAAAAAATAGCTTCAGAGGTAGGAGCTGAGACATGGGTAAATGAACCTAGGCAAAGGAAGAGGGCTCTAAAACAGTTTGCTATATGAGTGTCTGCATCGTTTCACTGTCAATAAACTGTAGCTGCAGGTGTTTCATTATTCAGTTATCACTGACTGTGAACTTAAAACACCATTCCAAACTTTGCTATTAGTAGAGAATTCATCTTAGAGTAACACAAATTCTGCCCACCCCTGTTCCTCTCTTTGCTCCTGCAACATTGCTTGGTTGTACAATGAGATCACTAGTCCCTGAAATCCACTGTCTTCTCCCCAACTCCTGTTTGCCCCATCCCATCATGACAGCATTGCAGTACAAGGCTCTGCAGTTTTCTCCCTGCTTCTACTTTAAGAGCCTTCTGTTCCTACACTTGCTTGACTTGGCTTGGTTTGGGCAACTTGTAAAGTCAGAACATCCTTGAAACTTAAAGGCTTCTGTATTGACCTAATCTGTTATGGGTAAATGAAGGACACAGGAATGTAGAACCATGGTCACACTGCACTTCTGCACGTATGTGTACACACTTCAACTCATTTCAGGCAAGGAGCTGGAAATGCTCTTCTAAAAAAAAGAATAATCGCTACACTTAGAACTGTGATTTGGTACATGCTTTGTGGAAGGGAAGGAAAATAAACAGGAAATAGTTTCTCAAGGAGACTTACGAAGCTGTTACAATTGTAAACCAGCTAGCCTCTGTCACAATGACAGTGTGAGGGAAAGGAGCGTGCTCTTTGTAGGCGTCTCCTCCTGTAACATTCTGCAGAACTGAACACACGTAGCACTGCCCTCAGGAAAAACCCACAGCCCAGTATTCTGCAGAGTTTCTTCAGAACTCCAGAGTATTATTCTGTGTTGCTGCATTCAGACCTGTACCTTCTACCACTTTTAGATCACACAGTTAACTCCAATAATGAAGGCCGACATGAGTGGAGCTTTCAAAGAAAGCAAAAAATGAAACTTCAGCCCCATGTGTCCACGAACCAGCTGCTAAGGAGAATTTAAGAACTAACTTCTAAGTAACTTTAAGAGAAATCTTCTTTGTCAAGTCCTTAAAGTACTCTCTTATTTGCCCTGACAAGCCAGTCTGTAAGTATCACAAGTCCACCTGTTTCCTTAGAACATGTGATTTCACAGAAGGATACATTCCTTCCTCAACAGTTTTCAGGAAGAATCAACATGATTTCCCAGAAGAAAGGAAAGAAGCAGCACAGAATCTTAAAAGGGTAATCTTTATCTCTGATAGATGCCTAGTCCTTCCCTCTCACTACTACACTAACATGCTTGACAAATACATTCAGCACATAAATCTGTACCTAGGTGCTTTCATCTCTGCTCCCCAGCTCACCTTCAAATAAAGTGGAAGAAGAATGGGAAAAATCCCTCTGACATCTTACAGAGTTAATGAGTAGCTGAAGAAACTTTTTTTTAATGGGACAAACCTACATATAGGGACACGCTGACCAAATCTGAATTGGTTACATGGAGAATGAGTTCCCCACCAAAGAATTTTCTTCTAAGAAAATGGTGTTGCTAGACTTGTGTGGTGAGTCACACACGCAGCATCCAAAACATAAGGTGTAAACATCTTACACTAGTAGCGGAACTCAATGGAAGCAAGGGGGATCCGCAGTCCATCTGAGGCTAAAACTGTTGGGAAAGCGGGTGAATTCACATGGGTTACAGTATGAACAGCAGCACTGTAAAAACACCAGGAAAATTAACCAATGCAATGACGTTGGACATGAAGGCACTGATGCAGCACCAGCATCCCCGGGCGAGCTTTCTGCTAGGTACTCCATGAGGAGGAAGGAAATCCATGGGAGTTCCAATAGCACATGGACAGAGAGGATTTGCAGTGGGCCCACAGGACCAAATCTTTCAGTCGTGGTCTTTCAGTCGTTCAATCAGAACCACAAAGTACATGAACGAGCAAGCAAAAGACTTAAAAGAGCATTTGCATGCTGTTCTCTGAAGCACAAAGGACTAAACTTCTGCTACTCTTGTGGCTGTTTTTTCTTCACAAAGACTTCAACAATGGATAAAGCAACATGTGGACAAAGCTCTTAGTACCCTGACCACAAGCGGCTGTTTGCTGTGGAATAACAAAGATCATGTGGTCTGAGACCCAGTGCTGCACAACGAATCTATATTTGGATGGCAAGTTAACCAGGATAGGAATGCTGAAACCATATTTGTTCACGAACATATCTTTTCAAATGACACAATATTTTCTCTCTCTCTTTTTTTTTTTTTTAACTACCAGCTTTATGTGGCACTGAATTTCTTCCTTTGGCCGTGAGAAAAAATTCTGTTTCTTAGCTTTCTGGTAGGTCTGGGTTTAAAAAGAATCTAAAACTCAGTAATACCAGAAAGAGACACTTACGAACTACTGTTCAAATTGTGAAAATATACATTTTTATTTAGATCAAAAAGCTTTCTTGAACCTTACCCTTCTTAATGTATTCACAGTTGCCTTGCTGTGCGAGTAAGAGTATGGGATTATGTCATCAAGTGCTACAGAAATGAAAGAAATGATAGATATATTTTGAATACCCATCCAAAATTTCAAGTTGATTTGAGTTCAAGGAATACTAAGCTTTGCTGCTTCATAAAGCAGCCTTCTGTTTCTGAAGATTGACATCATTCCAGCAGCGGACCACCCCCTTGCATCAGTCTAGCAAGGGCAGCTGCCTTACTCTACAGAGAAGCACAAAATATGGCTAAGATGGCAAGGTGGTATTTTGTTGAAGGGCACTAACAGCAGCAGATCAACAGCTGAGGTGCTAATGCAGGAAACAAGTATTTCCAAAGCCCAGGAAGCGTGTGGAGTTCCCATCATTCTTCTCACAGTTTTGGTGAAAAATCACCATTGCATTTTTCTGTTCTGTTTTTTATCTTTGTTAATGCAGCAAAGCCAGATATTCCCCACGCTTACCGAACAAGCACGGATAATATACTGAATATGCAAGATTCACACTAGCTCTTCAGAAGCATTAATTAATTAAATAATTGTGAAGAGGATTTCTTGACTGTCATTACTTTTCTACTATTGAAATGTTTTCTACTATTGAAATAAAAAAACTGCAAAACTATCAAAGGGATGCTATTTGTAGTTATTTTCTCTTCTAATGTTTTGCAGAACTGAACACATTTGGAGGACTGAGCTCCTTCAAGGTTTCCTTTTCTTACTCTATTCTGCACTGTTGGCCATAGCTCTTTCAATCTGGCATTAATCATCCCTTTGAAGTACAAATGTGTTGTTGTTTATTACAAACCATGAAATGTGGATTAATTTGGAAAAGCCCTTTTTAATCGCCAGGCTATGATTTATGTTCACTAGCTAAACTTTAAAACAGGATTTATGTGGTGTACTCACCAAGCAACAGAAACATATATGCACTCATAAAAGAGAACTGCATTAAAGTAAAGAACAGTACAACGGTTAACCCAAAGCATCAAAGAGAACCACCCCCAAACCTCTGGTGAGTCAGTGGCACACAGAAAATTGTCAAGAGGAAAGTCCTTCAGCCTCCCTGTTTTGGCATTGTACAGTTGGACTCAGTGCAAGCAAAGCAGCTGATGTGATAAAAATAGACTTTAAAAAACACACGCCAGAAACAATACTAAAAAACTCTGGCACTGTAGTGCATCTTATGACATCGCTTTTTTAGAGCATCAAAGTTAAGAATTCTGTTCTTCAGCAATATTATGTCCTCAAGTTCTCACTGTAGAGGAAAAAAAGAAATTCTTCTGCACATTATCACCATATCTTTTAGCTGCATAAAAATCCAGGCTGGATGTGGCTCTGGGCAGCCTGGTCTAGTGGCTGGTGACCCTGCACATAGCAGGGGGGTTGAAACTAGATGGTCATTATGGTCCTTTTTAACCCAATCTATTCTATGATTCTATGATTCTATGAAAAATTGGATTGGTAGCAAGGAATAAAAATTTTATTTTTTAAGGAAAAAAACACCAGTGGCTAGTTAGCAGCAGTGACAAAACTTGCCTGAGTGGGGACTCTTAATTAAGCAAACTATTGGAAGGAGGAAAAAAAAGAGAAACTAATGCCTACTTTAAAACTGACTTAGCTAGCATTTATTATTGGATAATGCCCAGACAAGTAGTAAGTCAGTCTACCTCCCATGCACCTATACCCATGCATACTGGGCATTTGCTCTAAATCACACACTACTGTTAAAGACATTTTTCTACAGTGTTTTTCCACACACAGAAGCTTTACTGATAGATTTTAGGGTCAGAATCTGTTAATGATAGATTAATTAGAGAATGAACAGTTATCCTTCTGGAGCAGCACCTATGACTGAACAAGATTAAACCTTCTGTGTTCCCTGTCTAATGCTTACACCATCTGTACAGCATACAGAACACACTAGAGGGTCTGGAAGGATGAAAAGTCAAAGATACCTTCCAAACAATGTGCTAATATTATTGTTATCTTGCTCTTCTAAGTGCTGTAAAATGGGAATCACCACGGCTGGAAAAGACCTCCGAGACCCTCCAGTCCAACCATCCACCTACCACGAATATTTCCCCACTAAACCATGTCCCATCTAAACGTTTCTTGAACACCTCCAGAGACGGTGCCTCCACCACCTCCCTGGGCAGCCCGCTGCAGCACTGAAGGTCTATACTTCAGCGGTAATGAGCAGCAATATAAAAACAGAATTGGGTAGCTGTAAGGGATAGTTATAACAAGAACACAGTGACTTTAATGAAATTAGTTCTCTGCTTTCAAGCTCAGACTGTCTTCTGCTGACAGGCAGATCATTTATATTTCTGAGTCTGAAATAGCTAATTTCACAGTCTATTGATTTACGGCTACCATTGCTGCTTTCACGAAGACTGATGTACAAATTGAGAAAATGAACAGGAAAAGTTCAAATTCCAATTTTCACCATGAATATAAAAACCCAGCTAGGCAGAAAAATCAATTATTTGAAAAAAAAATCAAATGAATTAAGAAAGGAATATTGATGTTTAAGAATTTATGCTTGAAAAATTTATCTGAAGTAGAAGTCTCATTTAATCACACTGTTTGACTCAGCCATCTTGCATCTGAGAGTACTTTTACCAAGATGCTAGTAGTTTGCTATGTTTTGTTTAGCCTGATATTGCTGATTTTTCCACTATAAGCTCTGGATGGAGCTAATACCAGATGGGCTATGTTTACAGTATTTGTGCAATGTCTGTGGCATTTCTGGCAATGAACTGCCTCATGAATAAACATATTTTGCGGTATAAACAAAGAGGCAGCAAAACTTCTAATTATGTTGTGAAAAGCTGGTACTGTTTGTAGTAGACTGGATGTCTAACAGCAGCTACATGGGCCTCATGCACAGCAACGACAGAGCTGGGGATTGATACTTGAGCCTTGCTGTAAAGTTGGCAAAGCAAAAGCATAACAGAAAAACTCTCAGCACTCATGTGAATGCCACTTGCACAGAGTACTTCTCATTACTTCATCCTGAAACAATGAGCATGGAGAAACCTACCAGGAAATGCAGACTTCTTGAGGTAGTATCTGCATCCTGGGTGATACCCTCAGCAGGTGGCTGGAGAATGACAAGTAGCTGCTGCAAGTGTTTCTACCATGTGCCTTGTGCTGATACTAGGTTGTGTGCAACTGCTCCAGAAACTGCCTGGCAAAACCACTGGTTTTGGCTGAACTAGTGTTCAGCTGATCAGTCCCTGGGTGTTAGTATGACAATGTAATGGCTGGCTCTGATACAAAGAAGGAGGGACTAATGAAAATAAAGTGCCCCACTTTCATGTCAGTGTAATCGGGGCAGCAATGCAGCTCTGAATCATAAAATACAGGAAGGCAGAGTTATGATCATTATATAAACCTTACTGTGCAATTTCCTGAATGTGTTTAAACTTTGAAATCTTATTGCCACTCAGATCATAACTGGTTCTTGCAATTAATATATAATACAGCTTGCTAGGGGAAAACACAAAAACAACAATCTCAGAACACAATTTAGTACTTACAGTGATATATTAAACACTCATCTCTTTAACTGCTAGACTGCCTGCACATACACTAGCAATTCCATTCTGAAGGCAATTTGCTATAAAAATAAAACAAACAAATTTAAATGCTTACTTTTAAGCAACTCTTAGTACTAGATGAATATATTATCAGAAGCCAATCATGCCATGAGGTCAATGGAAGCTTTTACACTGAGAATAATGAGGGAGAGAAGCCCTTATTAACTTTGTTATTCTGCAAATGAACTCCATCCTTATAGAGGTAATTACCAGCTTCTCCACTTGTATGCAAGCAGCTCCACTGATTGCTACCACTTCCAAAACTCAAACTGTCTACTTGCCACCATGGCTGATTGTCTCTGCATCAAAATGAAATCAGTATTTTACTAATTACTGTAACAACATGTTTAAATAACACCCTTCTCTGTTTTCCTCTGTCCAAGAGTAATTAATACATTAATACTTTCTGTTCTCATAAAACAAAACGTTTGCCAAAAAAAAACAAAAAAAAACAAAAAAACAAAAAAAACCCAACAACTTCTGAGAGAAAAATCAAAGTTTTCAAGGGACAGGAATGATAAAAAATAACTTTTAGGAAATGAGTGAAGTAGATGGCCAAATTCTTCTGTCTTTCACCCCGGCACTCAGAGGGGAATTTCACTGCAATCAATAGTTTCCAAAGTCATGTAGGCATCTGCTGAAATCTGGCTAGTTTGCAATATATTTCTGAATATTTCTGAGAGAGAATAGAAGGTACTCTTTGCTTAGTGAGAGGATACTACACTGGTTAAAAAGGAAAATGTACAGAAAGGACATATACTGGTATCTCTATCTATCTGGCCAACAGATGCATTTGACAATTCACAGTGACTGTGAGAGAAGCAAGTTTACTCAAACCACACGAACCCTTCCTTCACGTTTGTCAGGGTGCCCCTAACCCATCGCTTCCCACTGTCATTTGATATGATATAAACTCCTGACCTACCTACAGCTCTGCAACTGTGCAGCCAAGGAGAGACAAAGTGTACGTATTTTTGCCACCTAGGTTTTTTATTAGAATGCAAGTTTCACGGTACATACTGAGCACACGAGCTCTGCATGCATTTGCAGGTCCATGACCTTGCTCAAACTTGCTGAGCAAGAAGACCAAATACATCTAGTGGTTGGCAACCCTGCCCATGGCAGGGCATCAGAACTAGCGAATCATTAAGGTCCCTTCCAACCCAAGTCATTCCATAATTCTATGATCTCTTCTTTGTTTTTTGTTTTTTCTTTTGCCCTATCATCTCCTCTTCAGAAATACAGTTTTAAGTTAGGCTAATCAGTAATGCTCAGTAGTGAGGAAAAGTGCTAGGTCCACTCCTCCCACTAGGAAAAATAACAAATGCATCTTAGGAACCTCGTTCCTCAAAGGAATTACACCTACTCGGATCTTACTCAGATCTTTAAGACTGAAATCTCACCATGTTTTTGGGTATCCTTTTTAATTTAATCTAACTCTGAAAAGTACATAGGCATACTGAAATGACAGGCCAGCTAAAATGTGGACTTGGAAAACAAATCAATATAACTGCAACACACACAAATTGACACTGAGAAGCTGGGAGCAGACTTTGTTACATCACCTGTTATCACACTGTTACCCAACAAAACGCTTTGCACTGAGATTCAGTCAAAAATCTATACAGGGCCCCTGAGTCGAAAATGACTGGATGAGAAGAGAAATACAGCTGCCTCTGTGTCTCTACTTGCAGGGGAAAAAAAAAACCAACGCTGTGGCATAACGGCTACCTGATACTAATTTTATCATTTTTCAGATGGTCCTTTTTTCCCCCTCTTTTCCTACATGACACATTGCTGTAGCTGCACTGATTCTCAGATTTCATGCCATGATCAGTGCCTGCTCCAGCTAAATCTCAGCACAGCAGCAAGCAGGCCCTGCAATCACCAGGTCAAACCTGGCCCCTGAAAAGACACTCTGCTCTCAGGAACAGAGAGAGGAATCCAGCTGCTTCAAAACAGCAGAGCAAAGGAAACTGACCTGATGCTGAGACACAGCTAGCGGACAAGTTTAAAAGATGGGGTGTTGGTTGACACTCGGCTGAACATGAGCCAGCAGTGTGCCTGGGTGGCCAAGAAGGCCAATGGCATCCTGGCTTGTATCAGAAGTAGTGTGACCAGCAGGAGCAGGGAAGTAATTGTCCCCCTGTACTCAGCTCTGGTGAGGC
>JACDJE010000442.1:376948-414273 GCA_016647715.1 Pavo muticus | reverse complement strand
TTTTTTTTTTTTTTTTTTAAGAAAGCCTTTCATCAGGGTATATTTGACACAGAAGACTGGATTTACTGTGTTTACATCCCTCCAGGCTGTTCACCAATGTGTTAGTTAAGTTGGACTGAGAACTGGGGAGAAATATTCTCCAGTGCAGAAATAAGGCCAAACTGCTGAACACAGTTCAGGTGCAAAAGAGTCCTCTGCTCAGTCCCTCCTGGCCTGATTGTTACACTATTCATCTTTACTCCATCTTTCTCCCAACTACCAAAATTAAAGTTCTTTTCCCCTGAAAAGATTAAACATTCGGGTGAAAGAAAGCTGTCCTTCCTCTAAGGGGATCATAGGACATCAAGTTACTTGACACATTGGTGCACTCTGTAGGGTATTTCAGGACAATGCTGACAATATAGTTGCTTTCTTATGTAACGCAGAAACACCGAGCAGATTTGCTGTCAGTCACAGTAAGAATTTGAAGAGAGGACATCAACATTGCAGAGCTGTGTCTGGATTCCGCTCATGTAGCTGAGATCAGAGGCTGACCCTCTGTCACCCCACTAGGAATTGCAGTGAAGCACAGCTGCTGATCAGGTCAGCAAGGTCAGGATAGATCGGGCTTGAAGCAACCTGATGTCCTCGCAGATGTTTCTGTTCATTGCAGGAGAGCAGGACTACACGACCTCTCAAGGTCCCTTCCAACACAAACAATTCTACAAATCTATGATCAGCAGAAGGACGGGGCTGTGTTCCTGGAAACACAAGGCTCTCTGGCATTTGGGAACAGTGGCCAAGCCTTGAGTGGCCTGGTGATGGATGGGAGATGTTCAGGGCTGTAAGCCTCCTGTAACTCCAGACTGATATTCCACTTCATTTAGGAAACAAAGCACAAACCAAGGAACAAAATAAAAAGAAAACAACTTTGCAGCTAGTAATAGTTTCATTTGAATACAATGGATCTATCTCAAGGTCAGCCCAGGGACCTGAATTTCAGCGAGCTTTAGCAGCAGGAACATGGTCAGTCATTACTTGTGGCTGAAGAGGTTCTTATCCCTAATGAAGGAGCTAGGATTAATATGAAGTCGATTCTTCTTTCCCTCAGTAATCCATGTTGCTCAGATGAGGTTCCTAGCAGCATGCTCTGGGTTAGGAACACTGACAGCAGTGGAAAACTTTTGTGAAAGTAACTGCAGTTCCCATCCTTTCTGCTTTCCTGGATTGAAAGCAGACTCATTCTGCAAGGGCTGCCATGTTCTGGAACTCTGCAGCAAGGATGAAACTGGACATGTTTTCTTCAGTGAGTGGCTCTTCAGTGACACAACCTGGTTGTCATCTCCTTCTGTAAAACAAGAAGGGGGAATTAAAATGCAAAAGGACATTTGTTTAAAAATTTGCACACACCTCTTCGCAATTACCATTTCTGCATCTGCGCCAATTTACACAGCTTTATATGCCACCACCTTTCTGCTCCTCTCTGTCACTTTCAAGGGCAATGAAGATAATTGGCAATTAGCATGCTGTGTTTTGTCACTTTTGACAGCTTTAACACTTTGCTAATTTCCTATCCATGCCATGTAAAAGGTGCTGCATCCCACACAAAAGAAAGTACTCTGAGGCAGGAAGCCTTTTAACTTAATGCAAGGAACAGGTTCCAACTCTTGTCAGTGCACTTGCAGCTGACAGGAAACAGGGAAATATAATGTTTACCCAATTATTTCTGCCCACACGTGGACACAAAAGGCAAATCATTTTAGGACTCAACCAGATCTGTGGAATTTCACTCTAGGATGGGGTCTTGTAGCATTCAGACTGTATTTGGAACTGGGGGTTGGGATCCACTGCAGGATCTGATTTGACTTCACGTGATTACAGGCAATTTGATACAAACTGTCCAGCAGCTGACTACTCTGTTCTATAAAATCCTTCATATTTGTCCACAGAAACTGTGGAAAAGAGTATCAGATGGCCTGTCACTTTCCTGACTTTCTGTCAGAATTCAGATGTGAAAATGTGATTTGCTCTGAACAGAGGGCAACTCTTCTATACAGAGTGGGGACAGGTGCACGTCAGGATCCAAAAGCCTGCTATTTCATAAGAGTTTTGCCAGAAGATGTACGAGTGAGTGAAGAAGTCCCAGGTTTGACCTCGGGGTTGAAGGGCTGAAGCATGTAAGTGCCACTAGAGCTGTGCAGCTTGTCCTTTTAGCTGCCCTCTCACGGTGTCTCTGGACGTGCATAGCATTTCCTCTGGAACGTCTATCGATGTTCACAAAGTTGTCAGAATTTTCTGAAACTCTCTCTAGATTGCCTGAGTAATCTCATGTAAAAGCCATCTGGATAGTCTCATAACTCTACATTACTCTGGGCTAACTAGACCATTTAGTTACCTAGTAAGTGGAATTGTTGGATTTTTTTTCCTTTCTAGTCTTAATTAGTTTTCATTTCTAGTTGATTCACAGACTATCTTACATCACCGTTAATTTGCTGTCATGCGTCTAATTGAATAGAATACTGTCATTTACCACTGCTATAAAGACAACATAACAGGTACAGCAGTTTATAATCCAAACTGGTAGTTGCTTCTCCCTCAGACTTGTTAAAGATGACACAGATAAATGTTCGTGGAAAACTCTGCCCACTTTTCCTGTTAAATGTTATTTTAAAAACACAAAACAAACAAACAAAAACAGCCCAGGATTATTCCTTCAAAGCAACAAAATCCAACTGTAGAACTTAACCCAGCACACATAGGATATGGCAAAAACTTGCTTGGGAAGCAGTCCTCCTTTTCAAAGCATACGTTTTCATCCCCAGATGTGACAAATTCTTTGATTCCCCTTATCTGAAGATTAGTGCCTCTTGAGGCAGCAGTGATCCTTGCATTTAATTACTGAACGTCTACATGTCTGCACTGCACGTGCAGTAACCATGCAGGCCTGTGAGGTGAAGCACAGCCGCTTTGTCCTGCAGAGCTGCTGAGAGGACGTTGGCAGCTGGGCAGCAGCATCCTCTCTACAGAAAAGCAACAGGGTGGTAAGGCAGGCAGCACCAGGAGCTTTCTTATCTTGGCATAATAAAACACTGAAAGTGACTCATTCAACATTCAAAATGCATTTCCATTCCTACTTTAGGGAAAAAAAATAGCTTCAGAGGTAGGAGCTGAGACATGGGTAAATGAACCTAGGCAAAGGAAGAGGGCTCTAAAACAGTTTGCTATATGAGTGTCTGCATCGTTTCACTGTCAATAAACTGTAGCTGCAGGTGTTTCATTATTCAGTTATCACTGACTGTGAACTTAAAACACCATTCCAAACTTTGCTATTAGTAGAGAATTCATCTTAGAGTAACACAAATTCTGCCCACCCCTGTTCCTCTCTTTGCTCCTGCAACATTGCTTGGTTGTACAATGAGATCACTAGTCCCTGAAATCCACTGTCTTCTCCCCAACTCCTGTTTGCCCCATCCCATCATGACAGCATTGCAGTACAAGGCTCTGCAGTTTTCTCCCTGCTTCTACTTTAAGAGCCTTCTGTTCCTACACTTGCTTGACTTGGCTTGGTTTGGGCAACTTGTAAAGTCAGAACATCCTTGAAACTTAAAGGCTTCTGTATTGACCTAATCTGTTATGGGTAAATGAAGGACACAGGAATGTAGAACCATGGTCACACTGCACTTCTGCACGTATGTGTACACACTTCAACTCATTTCAGGCAAGGAGCTGGAAATGCTCTTCTAAAAAAAAGAATAATCGCTACACTTAGAACTGTGATTTGGTACATGCTTTGTGGAAGGGAAGGAAAATAAACAGGAAATAGTTTCTCAAGGAGACTTACGAAGCTGTTACAATTGTAAACCAGCTAGCCTCTGTCACAATGACAGTGTGAGGGAAAGGAGCGTGCTCTTTGTAGGCGTCTCCTCCTGTAACATTCTGCAGAACTGAACACACGTAGCACTGCCCTCAGGAAAAACCCACAGCCCAGTATTCTGCAGAGTTTCTTCAGAACTCCAGAGTATTATTCTGTGTTGCTGCATTCAGACCTGTACCTTCTACCACTTTTAGATCACACAGTTAACTCCAATAATGAAGGCCGACATGAGTGGAGCTTTCAAAGAAAGCAAAAAATGAAACTTCAGCCCCATGTGTCCACGAACCAGCTGCTAAGGAGAATTTAAGAACTAACTTCTAAGTAACTTTAAGAGAAATCTTCTTTGTCAAGTCCTTAAAGTACTCTCTTATTTGCCCTGACAAGCCAGTCTGTAAGTATCACAAGTCCACCTGTTTCCTTAGAACATGTGATTTCACAGAAGGATACATTCCTTCCTCAACAGTTTTCAGGAAGAATCAACATGATTTCCCAGAAGAAAGGAAAGAAGCAGCACAGAATCTTAAAAGGGTAATCTTTATCTCTGATAGATGCCTAGTCCTTCCCTCTCACTACTACACTAACATGCTTGACAAATACATTCAGCACATAAATCTGTACCTAGGTGCTTTCATCTCTGCTCCCCAGCTCACCTTCAAATAAAGTGGAAGAAGAATGGGAAAAATCCCTCTGACATCTTACAGAGTTAATGAGTAGCTGAAGAAACTTTTTTTTAATGGGACAAACCTACATATAGGGACACGCTGACCAAATCTGAATTGGTTACATGGAGAATGAGTTCCCCACCAAAGAATTTTCTTCTAAGAAAATGGTGTTGCTAGACTTGTGTGGTGAGTCACACACGCAGCATCCAAAACATAAGGTGTAAACATCTTACACTAGTAGCGGAACTCAATGGAAGCAAGGGGGATCCGCAGTCCATCTGAGGCTAAAACTGTTGGGAAAGCGGGTGAATTCACATGGGTTACAGTATGAACAGCAGCACTGTAAAAACACCAGGAAAATTAACCAATGCAATGACGTTGGACATGAAGGCACTGATGCAGCACCAGCATCCCCGGGCGAGCTTTCTGCTAGGTACTCCATGAGGAGGAAGGAAATCCATGGGAGTTCCAATAGCACATGGACAGAGAGGATTTGCAGTGGGCCCACAGGACCAAATCTTTCAGTCGTGGTCTTTCAGTCGTTCAATCAGAACCACAAAGTACATGAACGAGCAAGCAAAAGACTTAAAAGAGCATTTGCATGCTGTTCTCTGAAGCACAAAGGACTAAACTTCTGCTACTCTTGTGGCTGTTTTTTCTTCACAAAGACTTCAACAATGGATAAAGCAACATGTGGACAAAGCTCTTAGTACCCTGACCACAAGCGGCTGTTTGCTGTGGAATAACAAAGATCATGTGGTCTGAGACCCAGTGCTGCACAACGAATCTATATTTGGATGGCAAGTTAACCAGGATAGGAATGCTGAAACCATATTTGTTCACGAACATATCTTTTCAAATGACACAATATTTTCTCTCTCTCTTTTTTTTTTTNGTTTGGATGCTGTGATGAGGGATATGGTTTAGCGAGAACCATTGGTGATAGGTGGATGGTTGGACTAGATGATCTTATAGGTCCTTTCCAACCTTAGTGATTCTGTGATTCTGTGATTCTGTGATAAACTGCTTTATGAGCAGGATGCTCTACCTGCAGCAGCACTTTATTCCTGCTAGGTTGTTTTTTTTTTTGTGAGATGAGAGTAACGGAAAGTGATGCATATCAGAGAAGGTACTCACCTCTTTTTATGGGAAAATTGGATTTATGATGATTTATACTGTGCTGAGCTAAAGAAATCAGAAAATACTTGGAAGGGATTATATTGCCTTGTATGCAGGAGCTTGTATTCCTTAAAAATAAGTAAGGTGATATGACCTATCTCAGAAAAACACACTCCAATTTTATCTTTACTACAAACAGCTACGTCTTTCACAAAGGGGGGTGGACTACGTTCTCAGCGTATTCTGAGAACATTTTAACAGAGATGAGTTGCTCTATGAAGCAGTTCTGAAGGTGTTTAATGTACCCTGTGAGATAAGAGGAACAACAGTCTGCATTTGCAGGTTACAGCTCAGACTAACAGAATGCCAGCTTTGCATTAATCCTGCAGAGTGATGAAATGTAATGGTGCAGTGCTTGAACATTAAGTGCAATTTGTAACACAACAACGAGCCACATCAATGAACATCAAGTTAAGGAACACAGGAGGCTTCTCTTCCTTCAGCTGTTTTGCACATGCCAGCAGCAAGGATCCAGTCTGATACTGAAAGGAAGGAGATGAACTATGACTAAGTTCTACTTTTATTTCAACTCTTACTTGGTGGCATCAGAACACTTCCCAAACACCAGTGAATTCCGGCTTACAATATTATATTCAACAGGGGAAAACTCATAAAGAGAGTTATCAGTTTATCTGCTGATACACAAGAAACCCAGAGAATGCAAACCTTCAGCCAACAGGTTGCATATGATAACTCACATTTCTAACCAGCAGGGTTTTGGTAGTAGGGGGGTGACTGGGATGACCTGTGTTGTGGGAGGCCATGCACAGTCCCTTGCAAGTCACAGCTGCTTTCAACAGGCACACCTCCAAAGGGGCTGTGGGCAAACCATGCGGGAGTAGGGACACCCTGAGGGACTGTGCCCCCTGGTTAACACATGCTGGTGTAGTGAAAAACAAGCAGCAACCAGCAGAAATAAATCATCACAACCCTAGCCTCCTGCATAAACCCTGACCTCGCCAAAGGGACTGGCCATGGCTGAGCATAACATGTAGCACAGGCATGGTGAGCTGAGACTCTGAAAAGAGGATGAAAAGCTTTTTACTCAATTTGAAAGCATTTCTCTCCTGAGTGTTTTATTATTATTATTTAGTCCTTTTGCTTCTCAGTATCTCATCAATAATCAAAAGTTTCTGTTAATTGATAATAAATGAAGTAAAATGCCCCAAATCAAGACTATTTTGCTCAAGCCATGCTTATTACTTACAAGCATGAGCACAAAACCCAAGAATGTTACTTGACATGGTTGAACTGCCATTTGAGCGGTAAGCTGCTATGCTTCTACAGCTGCATTAAAAGCCTCACAAAAAAGCCAGTTTAGATTGTTTTAAGTATCCTCTAAAAGCAGTAATCTACACAGCTTGAAGATGGAATGGAAGTAATAGACATCACACAACCAGACCTCTTGAAAAAGGCTCAGAAGTAAAATAAGGTGAACTGTGCCAGTAGAGAATAAAATCAGTCACTCAGGAAGCGAGTACAAAACAGATGCTACATATTAAACTCAAACCTTAATTTAGTTTCTGATATACTCCCCCAGAGACATGCCACTGGGGTCTTCTGAGAGCTCTCACGCTGCATACTGCCTCTTCTGCCTGCGAACTGTGCAAATGGCCAGGTGTGTTCTCAGACTTAGTATTTTCTCACAAATTAGCCAATTGTCCATGCCTTGTTTCCTTCAGGACCACCTGCAGGATCAGCAAATGTGCCAGCTTCTATTTTTTCCACACAAAAACGCCTCCATGAGAGACTCAGGGTCTGTCAAATTAACACAGCCTTGAAGATGGGAAGAAGATAAGCAGCACTTTAATCTATGGACTCTGTGTTAACAAAAGCAATGAATGAGAGGGAGGAACAGTATTTGATTCATTTGCCTCATTTGATTCATAACTGTTACATCAGCTTACAAATGCTGATAAAATCTATTTTAAACAAAGGGTAAAAAGTCCTGCCAGAAGGCTAATATTACTATTTATCTACTGCCTGCCTCCCTAGTTATTCTCCCTTTTTGAAGATGTGGTGATAAATCAGTTGCCTTCCTGTTTATTAAAGCATGTGGCAGTCTGTTTATTTAATCAGTTCTTGGCCCATTTTCTAATTAAGGGAGATAATGTGAGCTCATTTCCTGCCATAGTGAACCTGGCAGGGCACAGGTTGTCCTCAACTATTGCAATAAAATAGAAGATTATTCGTAATGTCTGCTTTTGTTTGGCAGCTCCTCCCCTTCTCTCTGCACAGCTGAAGACAAAAATGCAGATATATGTGTTTTTTTCTTCATTTTCATGTTGCTGACAGCCACCCAAGTTGAGGACAGGGAGATGTAAGAAGCAGGTGGGGCTTTGTCATCTTGCTGATACTGTGCCTTTCATGCAGGTGGAACAGTTTTCTGGAAGCTCCTGCAGCTCAGCAAAGTTCAAAGCATCCTGTGCTGAAACTAAGGGTAATTTTGTGAGGGCAGCAAATGCTGGAATGCAAGAGGAAAGCATACACCAATGCAGCACGTTCCTAGCCTGCTCTCCTGCTAGACTTGGGCCACCTCCTGCACCACTCTGGCCTCAGGCCTTCATCTGTCTGCTTAGCACAGGAATTTTGCTAATCTCTTCTTGTGGCATCAAATTATTTTTTGTGCTCTTTGTATCCCAAAGCAGGCAAGGATCTTGTAGCTGTCTCCTCTCTTCCTACCTCTGAGATATCTCACCTCATCTTGTTTGTGACACAGCTTCAGAGATCAACAGCTACAACAAATCCCGAATCCCTGCTCTGCCAAAGAAGTTCTCTTTTACAGGGCACCTACTCACCCTTACCAGACATTTAGATGGTGTATTAAGTTCTCCATCTATAAAGGAATGACAGAAACTTTACAGCTTACTTATATGTGCCATATACAGCATCTTTCATTGGGACTTGTGAACTGCTGCAAACAGGACCATCCTCTTTGTCTCTATTCATTGGTTCTGCTTCAATCATAAGCACATACATGTACCACTCTGCAATAGCTCCAGCTCCCACAGAACCACCACTTCCAGAAATATTTAATACCAGCTATGCTGTACGTCTCCGTGCAATGTGCCTTTGTGAGGAACAACTGAAAGTCTGTGGACCTGGTCCTGTGCAGCTCACTCTAGGAAACACTGTTTTCAGTGGAGCGTGTTGGACTGTGTTGCACCTGCAAGTGTCAGTCAATCTCTACTGCTCTTGTGCCTCTGAGGAAAAAAGTACCCCAGTCATCCTAAATAAGCTGCGCAATACAGTACTTCCCGAATTCTGGCCAGCAGAGAAATGTTGCCCCAGCCCCTTTTGAAGTTGGCACACAGTGAGGATACTTCTTATTTGCCTGCACTTCTACTTCACTTGCATTTGCAGACAACAGCCTTACTTTTGAAAACAATAAGTTTCATTTTGATCTACCTTCAGCCAAAAGGACATGTCTGTTTTTGTTACGCTGTTAATTGTCTGAGTCTGTCTCACCTCATTTGTCTCACTTAGATCCAGACCTAACACACTCAATATTTTCAAAAACACCTACTTAAAGATTTCTAAAAAGTCCCATTTCACCTTTATATACACCACTGTTCTCTTCACGTGCGTGTAACTGCATGCTACAAGCATCATGCTGTTACTAATTAGTGAATAAAAGACAGCATAAAATTATATATAAAATACATAATACGGGAAGGAGGAAAAGAAAAATGAACTTCTACTTTAAAATGAAAGCTTTTCCCACCTTGTATTCTTCCATACAAAATACACTGCATTTTTATCCTTTGCCTACTCTGCCTCTCACAAATGCTGCAGTAGATGGAGAAGGTCTCTGGACAGAAGTCAAGTTCTTTGCTATAAATTGCCTTTGATCAACTGTAGAGAAAATCCACTGCAGCAAGTGTGGGAAAGGCTCGATGAAGGGTGGCTGAATATTTCCTAGAGCTTTCTCCTAGGCCTCATACTTACCAAAGGCTCTAGTTCTTTGCGGTCTATCAGGTTGAGCTCTGTCACAAAGTAATAAAAATGCTTGTAGCAGGTATTGACGTGGGCCTCGGCACCAATGAGGATGATACGGTCAAAATGATGAATGTAGACGTGAACAAATACCCGGAAAAGCCGGCAAAGTATCTTCTTGCAGATCTGCAGGAAGTTCTTTGGAAAGGGGACACCTGTGAATAGAGAAGGTAGAGTTGTCACACCAGCTTGTCATCCTGCCAACACAGTGACTTTGGAGTAAAATAGATGTTTGAAATTATAAAGCAGGTTATGACTTCTTTGGCCTCCTTTCCACTCCAGAAGACTATGTAACACATTGGTATCCAACCTTTTGGCTTGCCTGGGCTGCACTGAGTGAAGAGGAATTGTCTAGGGTGTCATCTATGAAGTTTGCTCCAAAGGTAATGCCTCCTATTTATTCCCATCAACAGCTACAAAGAGTACAGTTACACTATTTAATAGAGCAAATTCTCAGCTACAACATACTCTTTTCCAGCACAGTCACCACTCTTTGCTCTGCATTTTCACCCATGAGGAACAAGAGCCTGAATGCTGCACTCAGAAAAATCACCAGCGGAGGCGAACTCTATCACTGTTGCCACTGCTGAAACATACCAACCCACCCCTCACTGTGTGCACATTCTCTGTTTGGTGTCCATAAATGTTCATAAGCATCAGTGAATGTCAGTGGATGCCATTTTTTCTGCACAGAAGAATGCAGTTCTATACCTTTGTTCCACATGCAACGCGTGCCAGACACCATTCTGTCAGAGTGCCTCCCTGCTGCCATCTGTCACACAGGAAAAGAATACTTGTGAGATAGTTCTACTCTACTGCCATACCACCAGCATCCGCCTCTGACACCGTGGGCCAACGTGATAAAATAGGAGGCAATACTTTCAGAGTAGCCCTCATAAAATATGTGAAACAGCTAATGTATATAAGGGACAAAACATTTTAATTTTCAATGTTTTTTATTAAAACATAAAAAAGGAGAGCAGCAAAACCATAAAAGGAGTGGGATACTTGAGCTTGTTTTTGTGAATGTAATGCATCAAGCTGGTTTGACAGAAGTAGCTGCAATTCTTAGTAAGGTCAGATTTAGCTTACTGTAGCAGCATAGGTAGCCAAATACTTAATCATTTTAATGGATCAAGACTAATAGGTACTGGTCCTTGTTCCCTTACTAGTTTAATGGAGAAACAGCTGGTGGTGGAATATTCAGAAATGTGATTTTCACTGCACTGCATACAATCTCAATAACGTCAATGGCTTTGCATCCTGAGGTGGCTGTTTCACTTGCTGTTATAGGCAGAGTTTGTCCTAGATGCGACAGTCTGTCTTCTGCCCATCTTATTCAACAGTTCAACGCTTTCACAAAGTTAAATTTAATAATGAAGAGAAGCTGAATGACAAACCCCTTTGTTCTCACCTTCCTCGGCCATGTGTACCACTCTGTCTGCTGTTTAATAGAAAAGCTCATGAAGACAAGCAAGAACAACCATTCCAAAATATCCTGGAAGTTAGACTACTATACACTTGGAGACTTGAAAGCAGCAGCACAAGGAACATTTGCAAGTAGACCACCAGGCAACCACCATGTAGCATCAATAATGCCGTCAAAAAGCCCTGTCATTAAAAGCTCATCTTGCATGGCACTGCGTATCACGGAGCTGCCACAAGCACCTAAAGGATTCACTTACTTCTATGATTGCGCTCTAGCACAATGACTCCAGTGCCATCCTCATAACTCTACTTGCTACTTGGCTTTGTTGCTTTGTCCTGATTTTTCATTTATCCTTCGTATTTTTTCCAGATTTGAACTACATAACTGTAGTTACTGCTTCTTTAAAAAAAACAAAACACAACAACAACAATAAAAAACCTCACCACTAACCAGTCCCACAGCCCATGGAATCCGGCTCATGGTTTCAACAAGAAACATTCATTATTTGCAGAAAGGAGATGGAGAAATTAAATTAACATTCTCACAAGCTTGAGGGCACTGTACTTTCTGGTCCTGAACAGGCATGCCCCAAAATAGAGAACAATTAGTTTCATCTTCCATGGGCTGACAAACAATTGTTAATGAAGAACATTACTGTAATGAAGAAATATTTTTATACTAACTAAAACAAGCCTAATACATCTAGCTGGCAAATGTGGACAAATCCTTTACTTCTTTGCAGCCCGTGTTCCCACTGGACAGTCACAAGCAGCAGGAGCAAAGGGGGTAGCACAGTTTCTGCTGCAGGTGAGAGCTTCTACCTGACAGCCTTATAGGTGTGTAGACACTCAGTGTGAGGACATGCAAGCAAGGCACAGAAATAACCAGCGCAGAACAGCCTGGGGCATATAAACTTGCCACGTACCATTTGCCACTGCAGCACTTCCCCAGCTTTGCAAACTTCTCCCTGTCTCACTTACTTGGGCTCTTAAATGAACAGCAAGACACAGCTGCTATCACAGATCTGCTGCTCTTCGTATTCAGAAACGGACAAGAAGGATGGCAGAAATGCAGTCTCAAAGAAAAAAATACCTAATACAACAGAAGAGAATCCAAACACAGATACAGAACAGATTTAAAGTAATGTCATCAAAATTTGAAAAATCAGAGTGAACTGGTTCCAGATTTATACTCTAGGTCAGAATTTGGCCTAATGTGGTCTTCCCACTGCAACTGTTACTGTTACAAATAAATCAAGCACAGAATGCAATCATTAACAGGGACTCCTGGGAAATGACTAGCTCAGATTTAGATGTTTGACTTGCTGAAGAGTCAACAGTGCTTTAATCGAGCCTTCCCCCTTCAAGCTCTTTTTAATATGCAGTCCAAATTTAATAATTCCTTTCCTGGAAATCTGAAAAAGGGAAAAAATGCCCAAGTATTTATTTAAATTTTGGATTCCTTCTGCAACAAGAACGATTTCCAATAAAGTAGACTGTCTCAGTATCTGCAAGGTGATACTGTAAAGATACAGAATGTAAAACCACCAAATTAGATTGCTAAGCTATATTAATAAAACACAAAGAAATACAAAGTTGCCAATGGATTTTTTGAGCTAGCTGCTACTTGCTGAAAAAAAGTACTTCTCGATGCACAAACTGGCAGCCTTGACCTGCCTGCAGGCTGGGACTCAATGCTGGTGTATGAGAAGAATGTAATGGAAGGATTCCCTTGGTTAACCTGGAGTTCCAAACCCCAGAGGTCCTGATTATGTCCTAGGTAAGTGCCATGTTACACAAATGTTCTCAGACATCCCAGTCATACCATGCAAGCTCCTTTACTTCAGGGCTGTACATGCAATGGAGAAACAATTCAGTAGGGGAATGATGAGTATAGCATAGACAGCAGCAAATAATGCTAAAGACAGCCTCCTCCTGTAGCACAGCAGCACTGGCATGCACCAGAACAGCAGTGGCCAGCCACCACCTCCTCCTTGCTCACACCTCCCTACCTGTCCTATGCTTTTCTGCTTCATCCAACAATGCTACATGCCAGCTTCTACACCTGGGTCAAAATAGCCCCATGCAGCAGCATAGGCCTGTGAGAGCTGCATGGCAGAAAAGCATCTGAGGGTGCTGGTCGACAGCTGGAGTAACCTGAGCCAGCAGTATGCCCAGGAAGCCAAGAAGGTCTATTGCATCCTGCCCTGCAACTGATGTAATGTGCCCTGCATGACTAGGGAGGTGATCATCCCTCTGTTCTCAGACCTGGTGAGACCACAACTCTAATACTGTGTTCAGTTCTGGGTCTCTCACTACAAGAAGGATCTGAGTTGGTGGAACACATTCAGTGACAAGCAATGAAGCTGATGAAGGGACTAGAAAACAAGAGTTATGAGGGGTGACTGAGGGAACTGGGGTTGGTTAGTCTGGAGAAAAAGAGGCTTAGGGAGACTTCACATCTTCTACAACCACCTGAAAGGAGGTTGCAGTGAGGATGAGACAGTCTCTTTTCTCAGGTGATGAGTGGTAGGACACAAGCAAATGGCCTCAAGTTGCACTATGGCTGGTTTAGGTTGGATATCAGGCATTATTTCTTCACAGAGAGGCTGATCAGACCCAGGGAAGTGGTGGAGTCTCCATCCCTGCAGCACTCAGCAGACAAATGGATCTGTTTTTTAAGGACATGGTTTAGCAGTGAACCTGTAGTGTTAGGTGGATGGTTGGACTTGATGATCTTACGGATCTTTCTAACCTAGATCTTTCAATGATTCTATGATTCCTTTTACTTGAAGAAAAGGCTCCACCTAACATAAGCAGGACTCTGTAAAACTTCCAAAACTCAATTCACTCAATATGTTTAACAAGTTTTAACACTTTATTTTCCACTGGAAAATAGTGAGACTTTCCCCTTCTTTTACAATCAGTCTTACTTTCACAGCTCTCCACTGACTTTATTCCATAAGCTATCTTTCTTAATTTGCTACCAGCTGATTTGCTCCTGTACCTGACTGCACTTCTAGATCTAATTCCTTACCACCAAATTGACACTGAATATGGTACTGATGCTGCTGACCTATGATCTCATTTCTTTGAGTATTTCACAAACATGGTAACAGCAGGTGATGTCGAGGCCCACCTCCCATGAAACTCACTTTACAAAAGCACTATTATTTCTGCTATCCACTAAAAACGTTTGTGCAGTGACCACCAGCAAGTTAATGGTCTACTGGTTTAAAACCCAGATACATCTTCTACGACATCAGACTCAGGTATACTTTGGACCTTCAGTATTTGTGTGGTTCGAAGACTTGCTTTACTCAAGGAAAGACAGTAAGCCCTTTGGCAACTGTGCACAGAAATTGCACGGCACATTTCAAAATCTTTTAACAGGCCACAGTCACGTGTCCTTCTTTTTTAAAAACATACATATGGGAAAAGAAGACTCTTCTCCACTGGCAAAAAAAACTGATAATATACTATTGCAAACCCTGCTTAAAAATATGCCAACCTAGAAAAGTAAGATTTTTTTTCAGTTTTATGAATGAGAAAGTGGTATTCTTAAAAAGTAATAACCTGGAGAAGGCATCTGAACCAAACTCTTCTCTTGCTCCCTCAGTGCTCTCCTCCTCCTGTCCCCAGTACAAAAATCTGTGAAAGATGCCCTCAGCAATTGCTGGAAACTACACTGCTAAACACCTATCCTGACCCAAGCAGATGTTTAATGTTATCTCAGCATGCTACTCAAGGAAGCGTCTGCCTCAAGGGCCAATGAAAACAATGTTGGTTTTGCAGAACTTTGTTCCTCACCGAAATAAGCTGACAGCTGCAAAAAGTGAGCGATAAACTAGACTACATGCACCTACATCCTCCTGATCCTGCCCCACTTTCTGCTCTCACATGACAGAAAACAAAGAAAAATATACTAAAAAGATAATACAGATTACATGGTGTCATTTATTTAAGCGCTGCTGCCACTAAAGAAAGGTACTTATGTTCAAGGGGAAAAGAGCAAAGATCAGAGAACTGTTTGAGGGGCTACACTACTTGAGCATCCTGCAGCACTCTCTGCTGCTGTACAAGAACAAATGGATGAAGGCACTAAATTCTGCCATTTACTAATAACTTCATGAGAAGACACTTCTTAGAAGCATGCAAATACGTAGGTATGCAATACCTGAAGAGGCGGAGGACACCTGAAGTGAATCTCCATCAAATCAGAGGACAGAAGGACCTGAATCCTTGGGCTGCATAAGCCAGGTCCCTTGCATTATAGGTAAGTTGACAGTGGCTTGTTTCTGCCCATAACCTGACCTCTTCTGAACCTGACCTGTCACTTCATACTTTTGATTCCGCTGCAGCAGAGGAGCAGAAGAGACTGCAGCACTGCAGAGCAGAATGTTCTTCTGCTGCCTTTACCAAGCAAGGCCAATCTTGCCAATAAACCCATTAGGATAGATCTGTAGGTCTACAACATGATAAGGAAATTGAGAGCCTTCAAAAGCAGCAGAGTCATGTTTGTGTGATTCTGTAACTCATCAAACACACGGAAGACCCACCTTCACCATAGAAACAAAACGAGATTTGCTGGAACTCTGCACTTAGACAACTTTATATTGCAGTAACGTATTCACAGGCTTAGAAAGCCATTTGAATAATAAATATCTCTCTCGGCCTCAACAGTGCAATGTTACAAGTTAGCAATAGGTAGCCACTTCTGGGGCAGAAAATGCAAACTCACTTGGCATTATAACAGGAGACAGCTTAGGCTGGGAACAGAGAGTTTGATAATATGCTGAGTCAATGCAAGAAAAAAGAATGTACGAACACAGGAGTCTGACTAAGGCATAAGGAAAAACCTTGCCTCCTCAGCTGGCACACACTTGCTAACAGCTTCGTCCCCTGAGCACTTATTGTGGCCTGACAATTTCTGGGTAATGACTCAGCATCCCATGTTGAGCACAGCACTGCCAGTATGGTTTTTATTTTCATTATTTACTTCTGGCATTTTCAGCAAGTAAACATCCTCCTCCCCCATTTATTTTATAAGAACATTGGAAGTAACATGCTGTTCTAAGGGCCCCTCTTAGGCTCACCGCTGCAGCAACAAGCAGCAACGTGAAACGTCATTAGAAGTAAGCAGCCTGGTCTTGGGAGATGCACGGAGAAGCAGACGAAACAGCCCGCTGTCTCAAGGACACGTTATGTGCCAGCCTTAATTGAAAAACAAAACCCACGGTGCATTAACAAGGAATTCAAAGATCTGAAAGGTTGGCATAGTTAATATCACAAAAGCAATGTTTGTTCTCCAGATGGCTGCTGTTCTTATTCCCTTTCAGAAGGCCACTAAGAGAAACAGTACTAACAGCTCTCCCAGTACATGCCATGTTCTGACCCTCTGACATCTGCACTGACTTAGGAATCCATTACACACACAAAGGTATCTTCAGTGTATACGGATAGCTGTTCCAAAAGATTTAGAAGTTTTAGAGAAGTTATTTTTCCCCTCCAGTACAATGCAGTTCTCCCATGAGACGGGGAAAGACAAGTAACCAGGAGCATGCAACGGAAGCTTCATGGAAGTCAGAGTTCTGTTCCAGAATCCCAGGCAAAAGCAGGAATGGAGCCCAGGACCCTGACACTGCTGGAGTTAACCTTGCCTTGCAGTAGTGCTGCCTCCAGCCAAGCCCAGCATCTGGGAGAGAAATCTGGAGACCGATAAGCAAGAGCCACTCAGGGCTTCCAGATCTGCTTTCAACCAAACCATGCCTTTATATCATTGGATCTGGAGATAACACAACAGGTGCTTTTTACTACTCCGCTTTTACAGCTGTTAAAGGAGTTGTAAACTTGAATGGATCCATCAGTGTGAGAAAAAAGAGTCGATCCCTCCCAGCACACTGAAGCATTCTCAAACATCGGGGTGCTAAGCCACAGCTGCTCTTCAGAAGTCTGCAGCTGCAGCCCAAGGAACTCCTTCCCAGCTACCACTGATCCCTTTCCCTGCTCAGCCAGGGGCACAAAGGTGAATTCAAGTATTTTGATTGCATATGTTCTGATAAAACTTTACTCCTAAAGCACAAGCCAATGACCCTTGGATTTACAAGATACTCAAAACCTACAATTGCCCATACAAAGAAGCCCAATGATGTAAATGGACTCTTCCAATAGGTCGTAAATACGTAAGAGCTCTCTCTTCAAATGCCTAAGGGTGCATCTGGTACCTGGAAATCAAGAGATTTACCACTCCTGACCCTGAAAATGGGTCTGGAAAGTCAGTGAAGTATCCTTCATCACAAAGCTAAGCAGCATAATATTATTGTAATGCATCTAGCAAAGGACAGTTACAACATCAATTTTATAAGCTGCACTGACTTGAGCTTAACAAAATATTTTTGCAAGATGAATGCAGTAGTCGAAGTTTTTAATGAAAATACATCCATAAAAATCAAATGCTCTGCAGGACAAGAGCTCTTCTAACGTAAGAAATGAAAGGAATATTTTAAAACATACCTGGCCAAAAGTACATCCATTTGCTGTATTGCCAAATTCAACTGTGAAAGGGAAGCACTCTTAATTTACCAGAGTAAAAATCCCTCTTTAAAGGACCTTTCACAAGGTTAATGCGCTCCTTTCCCTCACTCATCCTCCTTCATCCAATTGTCACTCATCACTTCTTGGAATAATAAGGATTTTTGAAAGCCTTGAATATGTCCTCTAGCAGAAACACCTCAGACTCAATTCGTTATGGGCACTATCAGAACAGGAATCATCAATAGAACTTTTATTTATTATGTAAAGAGTATTTCTACGCTGGAACAGTTTCAGCTGCATGAACTCTTCCTGGGGTTTTGTAAACTGCCTATAAACGTTTTCTGCTCTTCCATTTAATGCTGACTGAGTATCACAGAACTGAAAATAAAGCAAAGACTGTTTTTGCTTCATTTCTTTTCCTTGAAGCTATTTATTTCATGTAAAAGAAAACAGTCAATAGACCTTTATTTTCATATCTGAAAATCTTGAAAAAGAGCAAAACCAAAACCATAAAGTATATTTAAGGTATCTGCTTTCCATACAAATTAATGAAATTCTTTTTTGTGTATGCACAAACATTATCTCCATTCCACTTCACAGACACACAACAGATACTGCTCACACTTCTGCCTTTCCTTTCACCTCACACCTAAAACTGAAAAGCTCTTCAGATCCCCACACTGCTTTTATTATACAGAGACAATTTAACTGAAAACAGTATTTATAGGGTTTTTTGTTCTTTCTAGCCCAATTTTAGAAACCTACACTACAACTTATCATAGAATGGCTTGAGTCAGAAGGGACCTTTAAGATCATCTAGTTCCAACCTCCTGGCATAGGCAGGGATACCTCCCTCTAGACCAGGTTGCTCACAGTCCCACCCAGCCTGGCCTTCAGTGCTTCCAGGGAGGGGGCATCCACAGCCTCCCTGGGCAACCTGTTCCAGTGTCTCTCTGCCATCACAGTAAAGAACTTCTTCCTTATATCCAGTCTAAATCAACCCTCTTCCAGTTTAAAGCCATTCCCTCTCGTCCTGTCACTGCTTGCCCTTATAAAAAGTCCCTCCCCAGCTTTCCTGTAGACTTTCTTTCAGGTAGTGGAAGACCCCTGTAAGGTCCCCCTGGAGCCTTCTCTTCTCCCCCTGGAGCCCCAGCTCTCTCAGCCCGTCCTCGTAGAGGAAGTGCTCCAGCCCTCTGATCCTCTTTGTGGCCCTTCCCTGGACCCACTCCAACAGCTCCATGTCCTTCTTGTGTTGAGGCCCCAGAACTGGACACAGTACTGCAGGTGAGGTCTCACGAGAGCAGAGTAGGGGGGCAGAATCACCTCCCTGGACCTGCTGGTCACACTTCTCTTGATGCAACCCAGGATACAGTTGGTATTCTGGACTGCAAGCGCACATTGCCAGTTCATGTTGAGTCTTTCATCAACTGATGCCCCCAAATACTTTTCCTAAGAGCTGCTCTCAAGCCATTCTCCACATTCTACTTATGCTAGCAAGAGTGATTACTGCAGTTCAGTGGCAAAGCACAACACATTTTTCAGTTTATTGCTAAGAGACTGATTTATCTGTATGTTTAACATTAATCACCTCAGGACGAAACGTTCATTCATCCTTATGTTTCATGTATTAATGTCTACATGTTTTTATCTATATGTTTAATTAAGTTTACATGATCTCTGCCACTGTTCATGAGGTGTTTAACATCAATCACCTTTTAGGCTTATGAAGATTTATATGGTCCTGCTGCAACTAACACAGTCGGAAAGCATACCAAGATCTTGAATTGATAAAACTTGTGTGTAAAACCTGACAAGTGCTGGCAGCCTTATGTATCTGGACACCTAAAATTTTCTGTCTGTAAAGAGCATATAAGAGAGTATGGTCTTGGCTCAGCAATCGTCCTGAAATATCTTCAAGCAGGAGACACAGAGTGTTGCAGGTTCTCTTTGCAACCTCTGTACAGTTTGCAGGCTTTGAGTCTGCATATTCAGGATCTGAGTACCAGTGAACTGAGCAAGATGAAGATCATCTGCACCTGACAGCGCTGATGAAGAGACAGAATACACTAGCACTTGGAGGGATGTCTGCCGTGTAATTTTGAAAAAAAAAGATGATCAAGAACTAGGCAGAGATCTTCAATCCACTGCAGATACACTTTGCTGACATGCACTTACTATTAGAGCAGGTCAAGACTCTGGCAAGCTGGAGCAGACTTTCAAAACAGTTTCATTTTTGCAGTCTGAAGAGTATCCATAGGGTCCAGGCTTAAGCCAGCTCTTCCACAGAAGAAAAAGCATGAATAAATCACAAAGAACACAGATTTGTTATTTTCCTCCTGCTTACTCGCAAGACAGCTGTTTGTATTTCTGGTTTCTAAAATGCTGAAGGCAGTGTCAATAACAGACAGCTAAAGCCTTCTCTTAACCCAGTAAGGATTTCCAATTCAATGTGCCTTGAAACAGAAGATCTTCATGCTGGTGAGTGGGACAGGCCAGCAACTGATCCTTTGGTGATGTTCCAGGAAGCTGAGTGCAATTTGTTACAAGAGTATTTTACAACTGGAGAATATGTATGTATGTATGTATGTTATACATACATACATATATACTGACTAGTCCTTGAGATCACAGGCTTAAGGAATTGTGCCTTCTTTTTCGTCCCTATCTCAGAGACAAACACAGGATAGCAACATCTTTGCATGGCCATGGAAGTGTTTAAAGAACAATGTCCACGAACACCTATAGTTCCAGAGCAAAGAGTTCATTGCTAGTAACTGCAATGGGATAAAACTGATGGTCTGCAAGGACCAAATACTTGACTTTCTCAACTTGGATTGCATAGTTTCTAATCAAGACCAGAGCAAAACAGTGAGCAAAAGACTTAATCTTTAACAATAGCATAGTTTGCTCTGTTGGTGCACTGCAAAGAGACTTCTGCATGAGAGGTGGAAGGATGTGATGAGATCTAGTGATACGTTACGTATCTAAAGGACAGTGCCTTAATATGCAGGCACACACAACTCGCTGAACCTTCAGAAGATTTCTATGAATACTTACTATACAAATATGCATTTAGACAGTGAGCTCTTTAGGGATGTGCTGAGACCTATTGTGTTCATCCATTGCATTTAAGGCTTAACATCTGACTCTTAAGAAAAATTACTGAAGAGGGTCTCTGGCCCACCATCCAGATTCAGCATGAGTTTGTGCTGGGAACTACAATGGCATTTGAAGGAAAATGAAGAAAAATAATTGGAGACCGTGTTCAAAAAACCGCTACACTGAGTGTAAAAACCAAGACAAAATAGAAGGGCTATGGAAGAAAGAGGTGACTCCATTTGGCCATAACAGAATGATACCTTGGTGTAGTGTTTATCAGTATTTAGGACACAGAAATTCAGTCATTAATTGCTGCATCAAGTCATACTTTCTACTTACAGGATAACTGGGAATCCACTCATTTCCAGGAATACTACTTTTTGTATTAGTAAAAAATGAGTTAATACAGGAAAAAAAAAAAAAAGGAAAAAAAAAGCAATATGTGTATTTATGTATATATTATACATACTAATTGATGTTAGAAATTCAGAATTTCTATTTCAGGAAACTGAGCTACATTTACTTGGAACCCATGCATACAACTGTCCATGAATTGCTGAATGGATGATTTTGTATACGTACATACGCACTAAATCTTTTAATATGTCTCCAAAATTAACTGCAAGGTGTGAGTCTTCTTGATTCTGAAAGAAGCTTGAAACAAAACTCTAAAGACAGAATCAAGAATACTACACAAATCTGTTAGAAAACCTCTCTGTTACTAAGACAGAAAGCTCAATCAAAAAGTGCCTTCTAATTTGTGAGCTCTCACACATGACACTGGTCCCCACTCATTTAGAATTTGCTGTGGATCATTCTAAACAAAATACTTTGCTATGGTTTCGGATATTGCTCCTTGAGACCCTCTGTAAGTGACAGTAAGTCCCAACAAAACTATTGCCACTGCTCCTGAGGGCATCACTTAACAACCAGGCAAGAGGAAGAATGCATTATACATAAATAAGAGAAATCTCTCCTTGTGTACAGGTCATGAAGAAGCATGTATATTCTGTCACACTTTCACTTCCTTCCTAGCAGGAAATTTAGTGTTAGAAAAAAAGCTGCGTCAATCCCTGAATCTGAGATGTTTGTGGCACCTTGCCAATTCCAAAAATCTGTTTATAGCACAGATGTTTTCGCTATGGACTACTAAGTATAAAAAGCAGCTGTAGTATCTCTGTTGAACTTTCTCGTGCAAAAAGGCGAGCATGTACCAGCTCTAAAAACATTAAAGAGAAATCCAAGTGCAAAACATGTAACCTCTGTGGTTAGCATATAAATCAACCTCTTGGATCCACCTACCTTTTAATTATTGTTTCCAGTTAAATTTAAGCTGTAACAACTGAGATCTCTCAATTTAGAGCTTCTCTTTAACTTTTCTGACAAGCCATTTGTGTGACAGAGATGAGCGATCTCTGCCATTCTGATTCACAATCATTTTAGAAACCCCATAGTCTGGGGGGAAGAGGAGGAGATAATACCTCCCAAAGTAAATTCCCTGAACTGTTCTTTGAGCATCTGATTTCAGTAAAGCGTCAAACTCCTGTTGTCAGAAAGCTCTGGGCACTAGTAAAATAAAAATTGCATAACAGTACAAGGACAGTTGATGGTAAGATTCCATAGGGTTACCACTATTCTATGTCTTTGGTTTATGATGCTATCTGAAGAAGGGTGGATATAAGTTCAGGCCTAATATTAAGCACAGAAAGTAGGACTTTGTGGAATCACAGTGATGTCCCACATTTTTTTTGGTCTTTGTCCTTCGCTTTACTTCATTTATCCTCTTGTCAAATGAACTCCAAAATATTTCTCCCTGCAGGTGGCAGATTGCAAAGCTCTTCTGAGTTCTGCCAAGCTCTAAGGTCTGGTCTTTCTCCCAGTCTTGCTGTCTTCTATGAAAGTAGACTTTGTAAAGACAAATTGTCTGTCAGTTAACCAGTTTTGATTTAGTTTTGATACCTTACAAATTTCTTCATTAGCTTGACGTTCATTAGCTTGTGCGTTATTTTAAACCTCAAGTTTCATTCAGCATTTTTATTTATCTAAAACTGATAACCTGTGATGAGAAAGCTGTGAACATCTCTGTGTAACAAAAGACAGAATAAAACTAATCAACAGTTAATTCTCTTAAGCACTTTTGGGTCTAGCTGGAATACTTTGAACGTGATGATTGGCAAAACTGCGAATGATACCATGAATTGATCCTTATCTGTCCAGCTCCTGCAGTTAGATAGAAATCAGTAGCGCATATTGAAATTGCCATGAGGTTTTACTACTTCTACAGCCCACTAGAAATAAAAGGTTTCTGATTTGTGTGTGATCCACGTGGATAAATGCACCTTGCTCAGAACTAGGAAGAAAAAAATGAGGCTGCTTCATCACAGTACTTGAAAAAAGAACTGTAGCTCCCCACAAAAACGCAAGCCCAGGAGGAAACAGAAGGATTATTCTTGTGAAGACCTTCTGCACAAAGCTTTTATGACGACTCTTTGGAGCTCCCTTGGGATACTGCATAAAATGCCAGAGAACGGCTCTTCCTCCAGCAATGACAAAATCGGTATGTACAGAAGCCCAGGATGATTATGACCAAAATTCCCTATGGCTCCTGGGATGTGTCCAAGCACTGAAATTGAACCACCACCCCTAGCCCCAACAAATAAACAAATTTCTTACTTACTGCTTCCTTGAAAGTCTAAAATTTTTAATAGTGATGCAAACAATGCTATAAGATGACAAAAAAAAGCTGTTGTACTCAGTGCCCAAGGTACCACTATGTTGATAACTTCAAAGATCTGTTACACTGCCACAGATGGCAGAGATTTTCAGCTCACCATCCACCACTACATCTGTCTTCTGGAAACTTAGAAGTCAGGCAGACCCAGCTCCCATGCTGGAATAGTGGCCAGCCACAGCTCTCCACGCCTGCATTGCGCCCCTCTGCTCAGCAAGCTCCTGTCATACAGACATGCACCTAAGCCAGCTCCTCTGCTCCCAGATCAGAGATATTTCCATACCTTTCCTCATGCTTGTTGGTCTCTGAAATTTCCTAACAAGACCTCCTCTGTGATGAAGAGACCACAACTATGAAATGTAGGTATTTACACAACAGTAGAATTACATTTCTTGTTTGGCTGATGCTGCACTGTTTTCCTTAATCTGGATGGTAAGAGTCACCTCAGACACAATCATCTTACACAGAAACTAGGCTTTTTCCTGAATGCATCACTTCATACTTCACCTACACCAAGATACATCTGCTTTTTTATTGTAGTTACCGTCCCATGGGACCTGCACTTCTTCCAAGTCAGCCCCTGTTCTGCTACCTTGAATACCTTCCTATCAACAACAAACATTATCTGTCACCTCACTGCTCATGCTCTTCTTGCCTCTCACTTATGAGCACACTAAAGAATCCACATCCCAGCATGTAAGGCTGCAGAACTCCACTGCTGACTGTACTAAGTTTACAGTGCAAGATTTCAACCACCTACCCCTCCTCTTCCATTCCTTTTCTAGACAACAATTTATGCACTTAACATCTGCACTTTAGCATTGCAAAAGTAGCTTTTAGTACACAAACTTCATAGTTGTATCATGAGCAAGAAGGTATTTTTTTCATAAGGATTCGTTAAAAAAAAAAAAGATGAAGAAAGATAGAGAAAATCCCTTGTGTACAACATTCTTCAGTTCCATTGGAACTTGAGTTGCAAAACCAGAAAAATCCTCTATGTATCAGGAGGTAACATGAGACAGCTCAATTGAGAAAGCACTGAAAATAAGTCAGAAAATCAACTCACCCTGAAATAAGTTTTCCAGGAGACTAAAGTATACAGTAAAATAACTCCATGGCGATGCGTCTGCTGAAAACAGACTATTATTTTTGAAACCTTTTCTATTGGCCACAGTTATACTCATGTTATCATGACCAGTTATCCAGAGCATTGTCACAATGCAGCCAAACAGCTAGGGAAGAGGGCTCCGATGAAAAAATACAGAATGTCAGGAGACGAAGCACAAAAGACAAAACTTCTGGATACAGAGAAGGATTTTACTAAGAAAACTGATATTTGAGTTGACTGATTCCAGGGAGAAAAAAAAGAGCCAGGAAGACAGGGTCACACTTAATTCCTGAACTAAAGCAGCAACAGGCTAGTTTGTCATACCTTTCCTTGCAGTAATACCTTTATTAAAGGAATCGTTAGACTCTTTTGGAAAGAAAAGTACCACGTTCAAGTACCAATTTCAATTGCCACTGAAGCTGGAGTGTCTGGCTTCTCGCTCCCTACTCTATTAGCTGCACACCCCCAACAATCCCCTGCAAGTTGCTAACAGACAGTTAGCCGTGGCAGCTTAACTAACGCTTTCTGTTATTTCAGCTCTGTATACAGGTGCATGCCATCACCAAGGACTAACCTGGTGCCTTAAGTGTATAAGGATTTTGTAAACAGCTCCTCCCACTCTATAGCTCAAAGAAATCTTTGACAGCCTTCCAGCTCCTCTTTGCTCTTTCAGTCAGGAAGATAATGCCTTAGTGACCATTCCTTCCAGGCACATTTAGGCACAGCTGGACTGGCTGGCCCTGACTATAACGCATTATTACCATAAGCTGTTCTGGGCCCAGTAATGTGACTCTCTTTTCTAATTTCAACCTTCCTTATTTTTTCACCACTATAAGCATGGGCTCAGATTCATAGACTGCCCATTGCCCTGTACCATGTGCTGCCTCCTGTGCACTCCAAGCATCCAGAAGGGAAGGACTCTTAAAAGATCTCTGAAGTCTGGCATTTTTGTACTTATGTGCTCAAATTATTAGTAATTTCTGATAGTTTTGGCAGAGGTAAACACTGCACTGGGATTTTAAAAGCCCCTCCGTGCTCTTACTTTTTTTTTTCCTTAGAGACCATCAAAACTAGAAGTTAGTGTGAAAGACTTTCATGCTTCTGCATTACTTCAAATATTTTTTAAGTAGGAAGACAACTCAAAATCTGATTGTGAACAGCAGATGATGTTCATAAATATATGAAATATAAACTGGATCCTTTGTGGCTGTCTGTCTCTTGGGATAACTATGTGAGCTACAAGGCAATGTGTGCAGCTCAAATGTGGTACGCAGATGGAAAGTTTAATAGGTATCTTTAAGTACCATTAGATGATTTTACAGCTGTTGCTTGTCCCTGGCCAACAAGGGGAAGTAGGCCATTAAAGATGTTATGCTAAAAAAGAAACCATCTGCCAAAGCCAGCATAGGCTGGTTGGGTGAATTAGCAGCTGGAGTCTACAGCTGAGAGGACTTACGCTGCTTTTTTTCTGACTGTCTCCAGCCACGAGGAATTAACAGTAGAAGGTTTAAAAAGAAAGGACTGCCCATTTTGCTTAGCAGTGTGTATTGGAAGTTCACATGGAAGATACACTTACTGTTTTGGATTCATATTCTGACAAACAAGTTGTCAGTCAGAATGTCAGTCCAAAGGGAACTGGACTGGTGGTAGAAGCGCACAGCTTTTAACTTGTGTCTGGGTGGCTTAGATCTAGACCACATGAAAGTACATGTTACAAAAGAAATGCCAGGGACACACAGCAGCCAGAGACAAAATATAAACATGAGAACAATATTATTCCCTGCCACTATCTTCAAGGAGAAAATATTATGAAAACAAAAATATGTTCTTAAATGAATTTTCATTACACTCACTGAGATGGAAAAAAAAGGCAAATTAATCTGTATAAGCTTGATCTTCAATATGCAATACTTGTAATCAGTTACACTACTGTGAAGGCAATTTTCATTTTTAAGTCATTGTGACTTGATTTGTGATTTGATTCACAGTCTCTGTTTCCATTCTGCCTTTTTCTATTTGTCTACAGAACATAGGTCTCTCATCCAAGAAATATGACGAGTCAAAGAGCATGTAATTAGCTGCATTATGGGAGGTTTTCTGCATGTCAGCATCGATTGCTACATCTGCCTTTGTCTCCCAGCACAACTTCCAGCATTGCTATCAGCTACAGCTTTGGATGGGGTTTGGAAGAGAGGGATTGCCATCTATCATTTACAGCAAGGCACATTTCAGCAGCACATCTCTTTCAGGCTAGTTTCTACCTGTGGTTACATCAAAATGTTGACAAAATTCCAATTAAGCGGTAGTTCTCATCACATCAAGTAATTGTAAGACTTGTTCTAAGTGACTACATTGAATCTCTCTGGTATCTGCTGGAAGGAAAGTCCAGCCAGAGCTCAAGCAACCTGAGAGACTTAGATTGGCAACCTGGTGATGGAAGAGCCAACAAAGAGAAATGCTCAGCTTCCGAAGAAGGAAGAGCTGATGGGGAACATGAAAGTCACACTGCAGCCTTGGCTGCAATAACCTCAAGATGGTGGAGTTTGGGATCCTAGGAGGAAACAGCAGGTGAAAAAACTAAAGCTTTCTGAGAGCTGAAATAGAGTTGATATTAGCAAGGCCTGTAAAGAGCAACAAGAGTGAATTCCACACATCCATCAGCAGCACAGTTAAGGTTCATGAAAACAAAGGCCTATTTGTGAACAGGGCAGGGAAACTGGTGAGAAAGGACAGAGAAAAGAACAAGGTGCTCAGTGATTCCTTTGCCTCTCTCTTTACCACTGAAACTATCCTTCAAGATCGTATGCCACTAAGCGCAGAGAGAAAACCTAGAAGAAGGAAGACTTACACTGGGGAGAAGGACCTGATCAGGGAGCACTTAAGTAAGCTGGGCATGTGTAACTCCATGGGGCCTAATGGGTTACACCTGTAAGTGCTGAGGGAGATAGCAGATGGTGTCGTGAGGCCACTCTTGACTACTTTTCAAAAGGCATGGCGGCTCACACTGGACCCCGATCACCGGCTATCAGTTCTGTTTTCAAAAATGGCAGTAAAGAAGACGTGGGGAACTGGGCTAGGCAGACTCCCTCATTCCCCGAGATGGTGATAGACAAAATCCTCATAGCAAGCATTTGCAAACACATGAAGGACAAGAAGCTGACTGGGAGTAGTCAGCAATGTATACAAGGGGAAATCACACTTATCCAAGCTGATAAGTCTTTGCAGTAAGGTGACTAGCTTGGTGGATAAGGCAGGAGCAGCAAACACAGTTCACCTTGACTTTAGTGAAGTCTTTGACACAGTATCCCATAATGTTATCACAGAAAAGCTGGTGAAATATGCATTAGGTACGTGAAGAGTGAGCTGGATTGAAAATTGACTAAATGGCTGGGTCCAGAGGATTGTGATCAGTGACAGAAAGTCCAGCTGGAGGCAAAGTGTACCTCAGGGCTCAGTACAGCTGCCCACGCTACCAAAAATTTTCACCAGTGACGTGGATAGTGGAGCAATGTGCCACAAGTTTGCAGATAATCCAAAGATGATCCAAAGCTGGAAGGAACTGCTGATAAACCAGACAGTGTGCTGCTGGGCAAGGGCCCTCAAAAGGCTGGAAGCTAGTGTCATTAAGTTCAGCATGGGTAAATGCAAAGTCCTATCCCTAGGGGGAACAGTCACGCTAGTACATTCTTGGGGCTGTGTGGCTAAAAGTGGCTTTTCTGGAAAGGACTTTGGTGGACAAGAAACTGACCATGAACCAGCAAAGTCCTCCCAAAGCAAAAGACACCAACGGTATCCGGGGCTGCGATAGGAAAAGCACTAGTAAAAAGTCAAAGAAGGTGTTCCCTCCCTCTCCTAAGCAGCAGTGGTGCAACAGCTTGAGTGCTGTGTCCAGTTCTGCGGATCTTCAACACAAGAAAGACAGCGACTTTGCTGGATTGAACCCAGCACAGCACCACAAGGATGTTAAAAGGACAGCAGCATCTCTCATATATGAGGAGAGGCTGAGGTGGGGCTCTTCAGCCTGAAGAAGAGAAGGCTTCAGAGCATCTAACCTATGTGTGTAAACACTGATGAGAAGGAATGAAGAGGAGGGGGCCATTTCTGCTCCATAGTGCCTACTGACAGGACAGAGGCAACGAGCACAAATTATAACGCACAAAATTCCATCTGAGCACGAGAAAACACTTCTTTGCTGTGAGGGTGGTCAAACACTGCAACATGTTACTTAGAGGCTGTGGAGCCTCCACCTCCAGAGATGTTCAAAACCCAACTGACATGGTCCTGGACAACCTGTTCTGCATGATCACCCTTGACCAGGAAGGTTGGATCAGATCATCTCAAAGGTCCCTTTCAGTCTAAATTAACTTATGATTTGGTCATACTGTCAAAAATGCTCAGCAAAGCCTGTGTACCTGGGGAAACGCAGAATATGACTCCAGACACTGGATAGTTTGTTCTTATTGCTGCAAGAAGTATGAAAATAAGTGATTTACTGATATACTAACGTTTATAAATGCCTACCTAGTAACCTGGGGCAGGTAACAGTTTATCACAATACATAACACATTCTAAGACTGAAAAGGAGTTGCTCGGTTTAAAAATGGAAAATTCCAAACACTAAAGTACTAGCAAAAATATTCCCTCAGAGAGAATAAATCTTTAATCAGACCTCTAACTGCATGTGTGGCCTCCACAGTTATACATCTATACTTGTACTGTGCTGAAAGGAAGGCACAGTTCATCATCTGTTTCTGCTACAGGTCAGCTTTTGTGGGTTTGAGTGCAGGACAGAGCTTTAACATTTTGCACGGTCTCTGGCTGCCCAACACAGAACACCTGACAGAGAACAGTTCTGTTTGTCCCATGCTGTGTCACATTAAAATACGTTTTGTACATTAAGATGGTACCGGCTTATCTGAGGATATCCATGTGTGGGAGAAATATTCCCAGACTTTTAGCACATGTGTGGTTTAGTACAAAATAGACTGCAGTTAGGAAAAAGAACTGGACTTTTTTTTCTTGTGCATTTTGGCCTCCACAATCTGCATTACTTCCAGTGACAGAAATCCTTAGCTTAATTCTTGCAGTTATACAATATAAAATCATTTTTTCCTTCTAGAAGTTTTATGGAAGGCTCAAGCTTAAGGTTTAGAAATCTCACTGGAATTCAAAGACATTTCTTAAAACCTTACTCTATTCCCTTCAAATTTGTATCCATTGCAAAATCCAACCTGATAATTAAAAAAATAAAAAAAATCAGGGAAAATTACAATATCAACAAAACAAAAAGAATGTAGTAAAACAGAGATATATTTTGTAAATTATCTTTATAAAATAACTTCTCACTTGAAGAAAATCCTACTCAAAAGATTAAGGAAGACTGTGATCATCAGCATTTACTGTAAGAATGGAAAGATTTTTTTTAACACTATTTAAAGAAGAACTGTTAAGAAATATTTTGAAATGGAGTGAAGAGAAGCCTTGTGTGTCTTAGAAGGTGAGCCTTCCTAACAGGAGACATGTTAGGATAAGCTCAGGAAGATAACAAAAGAGATAACAGGCACATCCTTCATTTCAGCTGAAGGCTACATTCCATGAAAATTTTTTCATCTTGAATATTTACATAATCACTTGTTTTATTGTAAAGTTCCTCAGCTCCTGTGCAAGCCCCCGCAGCTTCAAAGGGAAGTCCTCAGCACTCTCCAACCCAGTTATCTGCAGGAGGAATAGAATATGCAAAAGCCAAACTTTATCACAACTCTGGTAGCAAGAATCCACAAGTGAAAAACCGAATCCTTTGTGTCAATAACCCTCAAGTTCTTTTTTTTTTCATAAAGCAATTATATTACTGCACCGTTCTTTCATACGTACTGTTAAGTGATCATCAGTCAGCTCAAATAACAGTGCAATGCGAATAGTAAAATGATTTTCTTTACAAAATTGTTGTCTTTCAGTGTAACAGGTTCTGTGACATAGGGAGTTTTTAAACTATGCTCAGCCAAAGACAATGTAAGAAGCACCTAAAGAAGCTGCAGGTGTAGATGAAAGACAAAACAGGAGTAAACTTTTAGACTCCTTATTTTCACTTCAAAGGAGAACAAAAGGATGTATCTTCCTTTCTAACCCAAATCTTCCAACCACTCTTTTCTTAACCTGTAAAATTTTGGGAGGGAGAAATTCTTACCTTCAGAAAGCCCAAACTATCAGAAAATTGAAATGAACAAATGAGCAAATCAGCACGAAGATAACAAAGTAGGACTGGCATTTGTGAGATGTGGATTCCTAGCAGAATCTCCCAGATCAAAGTGTATTCTAACACCTCCGAGGGAATCTCTAAAATGCAAGCAGTTGGAGATTGAGTAAACTGCAACCTGCTCTTTTCCTATATCCATTTTCCAAAGATATCCAACGGCAGACCAGGCAGCACGGACTCTTACTCTGAATTTGTACAACCATTCTTCTGCAAATCATGTCCTCAAAATCTGTCAATATGGAAAAAAATATTTAATAAACTGTCATCTTGTATGTCCTGAGTAAACAAATAACAGGGCAAAAACTTTCCCCATTTACTTTGTCGAAGTTTCTAGGGGAATCAAAATTGCAAGCTTTCTTCTTTAATGGGAAGGCTAAAAATGTATGGTATTAGAGCTCGAAGACCTCAGTTTTTACTTCCTTTATTCCAAATCCATACACAGAAAGGTAACACTTTAGGAACACAGAGTATTCTTAGAATCACTGATAACACTTGTCTCTGAATTCACCAAAGAACCACCACTGTATAATACAAGAAAAATCTCTTACACAGAGTACTTTAATTACCTGAGCTTTAGTCTCTCACTTGACAAGTGAAATAGCAAAATTTACCTTAACTGACCTCTTCAAAATCATATTATTACTATTTTTAATTTAAAAAAGAAAACAAAACCTAAAAATCCAAAAAGAGGCAGCCATGCTATGCAACCAATTTTAAAGCATGTAAATTCTAAACAGATATATTGCTTTAATGTCCAGATATCCGTTGGCACTTTCCTAAAAGGTCTGATCTCATTCAGCACGTGGTTTGGAAGTGTCTGTTGTTGAGTATTACAGCTCCAAGCTTTCAGGATTTATCTGTTGTGGGGCTAGGCTCTTTCTATCATGGCTCATTAAAGCCGACACTGTATGAACAACAATAACCATTATTTCACCCCTCTAATGTTGATAAAACACTTTTATTGATAAACTATTATGTTTCAGTTCGGCTGAACATCTGCCTCTTAAAAGCAAAGGGGTTTTTTTTGTTCTTTTTCTTTTTCTATATCCAGGAAAGAGTTTTGTCTTTCAAAGACAATCTGCTCATTGTCTTCCTTTTCCCCTTCCAACTATTAACATACTTTTGATTATTCCCTTCTTGAGCATCTCTTATTCCAGATGGCTCGGTAACCTTCTTTTTGTTTTCCTTAAGTCAAAGCGCCACTGATTCTCATTATGAGAAGGAAATAAAAGTTTCCACCATACACTTTAAGGCTTGTGAAAGGGCGCAGCCCCCCTGCTGTGCTTTAGATGCGTGACTCCCTGTAGGATGGAAAGAGAAAAATTCTCTGTGTCAGCACTGGCAGTAAAGCCTGTCCCACTCTATGCAGAGTTGCTGAGATGCTCTGAACATTTGTCAGGTCTTAATCTTTGACTGTGCTGTAGCTGGATTTTTCTTTTAAATCTACAGAACAGTCATTCATCAGTCACCATGGCCTGCACTTATGCACTGTCCTGAGGAGCTGACGCATAGCCCAGGAGGCTTTCCCATTAAAGTACAGCTTTTGAAAAGTAAGACAAATAAAACATCACAGATATCTGTATTTTAAGAAATTCCTATTGTTATCTGCATGGAAAAGCACCAACCATGCCTCTGTGGTGCATCTCTTGCTGGAAAGTATTTTACATCAGTCTTCAAGGAAAACAAAACCATTTAGACCTTGGCTTCATGTTTTCCCCACCTAAAAATTCTTTGAAGCTGAACACGTTAGCACAAGACTTTGGGTCTCATAAGAACAGTGTCAAGCACTGAGAACAATCTGGAATTTCCACAGTCCTGAAGCACGTGTAAGTTTTGTGGCACATGCCCTACTGAAGCAAATGATATTTTTTCCTGTAAGAGTTGTTGTCTGTGATAGAGGTGACAGCCCAGCCCAGCAATGACTGTCAGAATGCAGAACCTTTCTCTGGGGTCCCCATGTGTTAGTGTGAGCCACAGGGTTAACAAGAGCTGTTTGGCATCTCAGGCACTTAGAAGCAGCACTAATCAGCAACAAAGAAAAAGGGAAGTCTGTTAATATCATTAAGACAGTTGTGTCTTATAAGGTTCTGTCCACACAGCAAGAACAAAGATAACTGTTTCACATCACTTCTGTGACTCATTAGATCTCTTCTTTGCAGGACAAGAGCTTGTCACTTCACTGCTACATTAATAAGTCCAGCCTTCATCTTTTGCTTTCAAATGCCAGAAAGCACACGTAGGATGCAGGTTCATCTCCTGTTTCACTGCAGGCACTTTTTTACTGCCTTGGCTGATAAGCTCCAGACAAAAGCATCCAGCTTACAGAAGAAACAAAGTTATAAAAATAATAATTATGCCAGCAGTTACAAGTAAAGAGGATAACATCCAGGGTGCACAAGAACATCAACGAATTCCAAGCTGCCATTGTGCTCCTGTGCAATCCTAACAGGCAGACAACATGCAGAATCTTGTGGGTGTAGCACAGCTCCTGAGAACAGACAGGAGCATTGGATGGAGCTCCACAGATCTGAACACCATGAATGTGTAAGGTTGTACATGTCACACATATAGCCAGAGGACAGCTGCTACAGGAGTAAGGCAAGTTGCAGAGAAAGACAAGCTTGGATATAGCAGTAGATTCAAAAATACAGCTCACAATTATCAAGAAACCCCTCTGCTCACCACCTAAGGAAAGCATGCTGTTAACATATGTACAGAAGTATTTCCATTACAGCTATGGAAGTCCAGCAGCCAGTATGAATTCTGTTTGCTTCTCCACAACACAGTAACAAAGCTCGATGGAAGCCTTTTTTCTCTGCTATGGTAGACCCACTGAAGCACAGAGGCACATGCTTCCTGATGCCTCACAGCACATAGCCATTGTCACCATGGTAAACAGAGCATACACACACCCCACTGAAGCAAGGAACATAAGCTTGACAAACATCCATCTTTGTTCTGCTGCCCAAGAGTTTTCAGTTACTTTGTTTTCTGCTACCCAGCACGGACCAATACACACACAAATACATTTCCTCGCCATCTCAACATCCTTAAAAATTAAAACAGTAGAAGGAATACAGCTGTCTTCTTCCAGATCACACCAGACCCCGAATTTCAAGTTGCTTTCTTCCAAGTGTTCAACAGCTAAGTCAGAAATTTAGAGTCCTCAGAGTGAAGGAATACTGTGGACCACATACCAGAGGAACAGTGAAACCAACAACCACAAAGATGCAGAGGACCCATTCTATTAAGCTGCTTTCAGAGCCACTACCACTGTCCCCCCTTTCATTTGTAAAGGCCTGGCCTTTATAGAAATGCGTACAATTGCACTCATGAAGAAAAGACAAAGCGTGGTGCAGTGAATCAAATAACAACGTACGTATGTGAAGAGAAAACAAAAGACACTGACATGACACACGCAGTGCAGCCAGCGAGTGGTCAGATGAAGACAGAGTTCCAGGCAATCTGCAGCAGCAAAACCAACTTCAGCAAGAGCCACGCTAAGCAGCTCTTCCTCTCAAAGCTCTTCTTCTAGTAATTCCTTACCGACATTTGTTTAGACAAGTGCTTGGGCTCCTCAAGGGAGAGAACTGCCTCCTAACTCTGCACAGAAAGGTACGGCTACATTTGTCTGTAATGGGACGTACACAGGTGGCAATCACATTTCAAAGCAGTGCTGATAATCAAGTTGATTGGTTTTTTTTCCTGCAGCATTCAGAGGACAAAACAACGCTTACAAATGTTTCGAATTATCTGAATGTCATTCTTGTTTTTGTTTTTAAAGAATACAGGCTCACACATGGCTTTTATCAACACAAGGGGTTTCTAACCACATACTTTTTAAGTACATACTTGACTTTCCTCCAAAAATTATCTATAAAAAAGACACAAGGGCCTCATTTAAAAGAAACTAATGAGTTTCCTCTTGTTAAGATTTTTAATTTTGCTCTTTTTGGACACTCCTGAAACCAGAGGGCCAAATCAGTATTTGAAAGAAGAAGGAAAACATAAAGGCAGTATCAGTGGATGTATCTCTGGCCGAAGCAAAGATCATGCCCTCACTCCAGGCCTTTCAGAAGTCCCTGAGAACTGTACTACTGCAGCATCTGATGCACGGACTCAGATGTGAACGATCCAAATTGTTTATTACAAGTTCTCACATCACTTATATACCTTCACAAGTTTTCTTTTTCTAGCTTTCCCATCCAGCTTTACATGCCAACAGAGCATTCTACAAAACGCTCTTCAACCGTTCATGCAGGCGCTTATCCAATCAGAGCCGCGAGACACTCTTTCTTCTTCTAGAGGTGTCCTTGGTTCTCATGCTGTTTATCTTGCTCCACAGCTGCTGCTCTGAACAGTTTTTCTTCTGTTCCCACATACTACCATACCACTCCAGTTTTCTACGCTGAAGTTAAACTGTGATTAAGCTTTAAACAGGACTAAACTAATTTCAAACTTCTATGACCACACTTTATTCTGATATCACATGGCTGGGGTAGCTGAAGACCACATTAACACTTCTTCCCCCTTGGCCAGATACATGCCCAAAAGTACAGATGTTATGCTCAAAAGAGTCACCTTAACAGTGAATATATTCTATGGGAGTATCATGAATTTTCTACACTCTTTCTGAGCTTAAATAACAGCTTAGATTTGGCAAAATAGACATAGGTAAAAAGTAGCAAAGGTGGTACTTGTGAAACTTATTTTGTTTGGGCTCCAAGAAATGAAGCAGCAAAGCCATTATGAACCATAAATGCCACTCCTACATACACTCTGCTTTGCAGCATAACAGACAAAGTCTGTTTTATCGGGGTCTGTATAAGGAGCTCTTTTCCCTGTTCACCAAGGAAAGGAATGCACACAAGGCTGTGGAATGCAGATGGAAGTCGCTTCTACAAAACCCACTTTCCCAGGCGAAGCACATTCAAATATACCAAATTTCCCACACTTTGAGTTCAGCACAAGCTCAACCCTGCTATCACAGACCAAACAGACATTAGCCATGCTGTGAAGGTTGCTAAAGAGATCAGGTCACAAGTTCAGGTAGGGGAGAAGCTGTGATGGTGAAGGTGCTGCAAGAGGTTAATTCAAGTAATGTGCCACAGCACGTGCCATCTCAGTGTGCTGGAAAGTCAAGTCCCTGAAGGTCGATGGGAGGATCCATGTGACTCCTTACTGTTACTCTGAGTAATTAGTAATGACTGGGGTTGAAGATTGTCCAAATTACTCCTAGGATTTAGCCCATATATACATATATATATATATATATGGGCCATATATAAGCAGATAGCATGGGCTAATTGAGGCATTAAAGATACCAAACAAAAACAGAGTGAAATTACTCAAAAGAAGAATTAGTCAGCAAAAAGAAACACAATGTTTAAAAGGCCCGATATTTATCTATCAAGCAGATGGCAAGATTCACCATACAGACAAGGACAACACAATGTTTATCAGCTGTCTTTGACAGTACCCTTGACATGGCATATTCATCGGCCAGTTTAGTTTACAGAGAAATATCTGCTAGGTCCTGAATCACCATAAGAGCTAAAAGGGGAGAGAAGGAGGAGGTTCAGGCACATAAACATGTTATAAAATATCCACATGTTATTTTTCAGGCACATATATTTCCAAACACAAAACTTTCTAAAAACAAGTGTCACTGCTCTAAATTTGCTACAACATACAAATAAGCGCAGAACTGAATAGGCTGGATAGCTGGGCTGAAGCCAATGGGATGAGATTCAACAAGACCAAATGCCGGGTCCTGCACTTTGGCCACAACAACCCCAGGCAACGCTACAGGCTTGGGGCAGAGTGGCTGGAAGACTGTGTAGAGGAAATGGACCTGGGGGTGTTGATTGATGCTAGACTGAACATGAGCCAGCAGTGTGCCCAGGTGGCCAAGAAGGCCAATGGCATCCTGGCTTATATCAGAAAGAGTGTGACCAGCAGGAACAGGGAAGTAATTGTCCCGCTGTACTCAGCACTGGTGAGGCCGCACCTCAAGTACTGTGTCCAGTTCTGGGCCCCTCGCTGTAAGAAAGACATTGAGGCCCTGGAGCATGTTCAGAGAAGGGCAACAAAGCTGGTGAGGGGTCTGGAGCACAGGTTTTATGAGGAGAGGCTGAAGGAGCTGGGATTGTTCAGTCTAGAGAAGAGGAGGCTCAGGGAGACCTCATTGCTCTCTATAACTACCTGAAGGGAGGTTGTAGTGAGCTGGGGGTTGGCCTCTTCTCTCGCGTGACTAGTGATAGGACTAGAGGGAATGACTTCAAGCTGCTCCAGGGAAGGTTCAGGCTGGACATTAGGAAATACTACTACTCTGAAAGGGTGGTCAGGCACTGGAATGGGCTGCCCAGAGAGGTGGTGGAGTCACTGACCCTGGAGGTGTTCAAGGAACGTTTGGATGTTGTGTTGAGGGACATGGTTTAGCGAGAACCATTGGTGATGGGTGAATGGTTGGACTGGATGAT